>JAAGKR010001676.1:3053-74075 GCA_011419295.1 Clarias macrocephalus
ACTGGAGCGCTACCTAAGATGTTTCGTTGCCGACCGCCAGCGCTCCTGGGCTCGCTACCTCATTTGGGCGGAGCTCTCACACAACCTCCACGTTTCCTTTGCCACGAAGCTGAGTCCATTTGAGGTATGCCAGGGTTTCCCTCGAAGTACCCTCGGCCCAACAGTTGGTCCGAAGGTGTCGACGGTCCTGGATTCAAGCCAAGGAGGCCATCCAGCGCGCAAACACCTGCTACATCTCACAACATCGCCGTCGACACCCTCCGGGAGGAATGTTCCACACAGGTGACAAGGTGTGGCTGTCCACAAAAAATCTACACCTCTGCACGGAGTCCAAAAAGCTTTCCCCCAGATTTATCGGTCCATATCGCATCACCCTCCGTGTCAATCCTGGACCTACCGGCTCCAGCTGCCTGTGGTGCTCCGGATCCACCTGATATTCCACATCTCCCAGCTCAAACCCTTCATTACTTCACCAATGGTTCCACCCATCCACCCTACTCCCCCTCACCGAATCATCGAGGGTAGTCTCGCCTATACTGTACGCCGGATCCTCGACTCGCGTCCCCGGGGCAGAGGTATGCAGTACCTAGTTGACTGGGAGGGCTATGGCCCCGAGGAACGGTCTTGGATTCCGGCCCGGTTCATCCTTGACCCCGAGCTCATACGGGACTACCGTCGTCGGGTATCCTCCACCCCTGGACCGTCGGGAGTCAGTCCTGGACAGGGGGGTACTGTCATGCACACTCGCACCGCGACCAGCACGAGGACCCGGAAGTAAGACGGTCGCGCTTTCAGAAAGCATAAAAGGAAACAAGATGGCGCTTCACATCGCTCAATCATTGAGTTAATTCATGCCTTCGCTATCGCTTCACCAACGTGAGTACTCACCTATTCAGGTTGCTTCCTTGATTGAGTGTGTGTTGCTAGAACGCGGGTTTATTTGTGTAGATCCTTGCTCTTGCTGTAAGAGAGTTCTAAGAGTAAACGCGTGGTTATCCTGCCTACTCGCGCTGCTTCCGCGTTTGGGTTTACCGTCCACGCAACACGGGCTAACTGCTAAGGCTGCTGTGTTCGTCCCTCGGTTGCTCGTGACATTTTTAGCCCAGAATAATCTAAACATACAAAAAGCATTATTAATGGCATGCGTTCTTGCTGATAAGCCAGACATGTCATATACTGTAGTTTGACGAACTTCAGGTTTCTTCACTGATTTGACAATTGCATTTCTCCAGTACCTTTTCATTACTAAACAGTTATACAGCACTGCCTAACAGTTAGCCCATTTAACCTCTACAAATTGACTAAACAGTAAGCAACTGCAATCTGTCTTTATATCCTTTGTCTCATGAGTTTAAAAGATGAATATATAACATCAATCCCTTCAGTGACTCAGCTTCACAAGGATAACTGGCATTTGTTGATCTCTTTATTGCACAGTCTATAAATTAGAGGGCTGATAAAAATAGACATTCAGGCTTTAAATGCTAATATTGTTTAGCTTTATCCCTGGTGACACTTTGCCATTCATTATCCTGCCTCTCTGCATGACCTCTCTCAACCTTCGAGTCTGAATTCTGAAGGGGAATCAAAGGGAGAGTGTTCATTGTGACACGGAGGGATTGTGCTGATTGAATTTTGATCCTCTTTGCTAATTAGAGTCTGTTCCTGCATTTGAGTGCTTACCGAAGATAGATTTGTGCTGTCCTAAAGGGGCAGAATTTAAAAACAAACCTTGCTGGCGTGTGGAAATAAAGTAAGCATTGCAGAATCAAGACAAGCTGCCTCTGGAGAGCTTACGGTGCTTGTCCAACTCAATTTTACTGCATGCTTGCTTCAATGCATTTGTTCATTGCCAGGTTTAGTGAGTAAGTTCAAGCAAGAAAATCATTAAATTGGACTGGACTACAAACAGAGGAACAAAGTTCAGCTTGTCATGTCTAGGCTAATCCTAAGAAAAGTGCTAAAAGATGCTTTACAGTGGTCTCAGCATTGGGCCTGTCTGAGCAGTTGTACCATTTTTTAAAACAGAAATTCCAACAAAATTGCTCTGACTCTTTAATGTTCCTACAAAATATGAGTGGAATAAAGTGGGAGCTTTAAACATCTATACAAATAGATGTTTAGTATTCGGATCATTTTGTAATACATATACTTTTGTTCCAGTGTGCGCCAAGAGGATTAACCTACCTTTGGTGGCACAGTCGAGTGGCTCTTGAGATAAATAATCAGACTGGGTGGCAGGCTAAACTGTAAGTTCCAAGTTTAGCCACAGACCAATTCACATTCCAGACCTCAGTGGAGCTACAAAGCAATTAGCACAGACATATGCCTGCCGATGCACGACTGAATCAGAAAAGGAAAATGACTGTGACCAGAGTGGGCTCTGTTAATGGCTTTCTCATTCCCTCTGACAGGTCTGGGAAAGTAACACTTCTGGGGATAGAAATATACTCATTTTTCAGCAGAGGGTTATTGCTAATTTGTCCCTGCCTGGCCTGGTTTATATTGATACGTCGAGCAGCAGCAACTGCAAACACTCAAGAACAACTGAGAAGTTTTTTAAAATAAATAAATAAATAAATATGTGCATTGTTACATAAAATAAGTGAGGCTTTGTAATGTATAATGCAATAATAGATCCCTAAGTACAGCATATCATATAACACATCACAACCTGGTTTCGGGAACAGCACCATGCAGGACGGGCCGAGCCCTACAGAGGGTGGTGCGATCAGCTGAACGCATCACCCGAACTGAGCTCCCTGACCTGCATTCAATGTACAGCAAGCGGTGCTGGACAAAGGCCAGGAAGATCGTGAAGGACCTCAGCCACCCCAGCAATGGACTGTTCACTCTGTCGCGGTCTGGAAAGCGCTTCCGCTCCCTCAAGAGAGACTGAGGAGGAGCTTCTTCCCCAGGCGATACGGTCTCTCAACCAGATCAATACACTGGACTAAAACACACCTCTGCATTTTTGCACACCTCATAGAATGGACACTTATGGCAATTGCAAATTTGCACATATATGCACATTTGCACACTTCCAGGACATTTTCCACATTTCACTTTATTTGCATTTTCATTAAAATTACTGCAATATTTATACAGACAGATAAGTTTTTATAAGTTGTTAGATTTTATATTTTTATATTTTCTATATATTTTTGACAAAAAAATGTATCTTGTATCTTGTTTTATAGCTAAACTTACGCTTATTTTCATTCTATTTCCATTCTGTTTCACTATTTATTTCCTTATTTCTTGTAAATTGTTTTTAAGGTCTTAAACTTACTATTATTATTATTTTATTTCACTATTTATTTCCTTTTTTCTTGTACATTTATTTATTTATTATTATAATTTTTTTTAAGTCACAGGCGGTCGTATAAGCATTTCACTGCATATCATACTGTGTATGACTGTGTATGTGACAAATAAAATTTGAATTTGAATTGAATTTCATGCATATTATACATACAGTCAACATTTTGGACAGACCTTCTAATTTAAAGATATTTTTTGATTTATGTTTCTTTCTACATTGTAAAAAACAATACTAAAGGCATCCAAAATATGCAATAATTAGTTGATATTGAGATGTGTCTGCTTCCTATGCTATGTAAATCTTCATAATGGCACAAATCCAATGTGTTGTTAAATGGTGATTTCTGAGGCTGGTGACTCTAAATGAACTTCTCCTCTGCAGCAGAGGTATGTTTTGGTCTTGCTTTCCTGAGATGGGCTTCATGAGAGCCAGTTTCATCATGGTGTTTGAAGGGTTTTATACATGGACTTCCGTATCTTAAAATAAAAACTGTTGTTATTGTTATTACATAATTACCTAATTCCATATGTTTTATAACATATTTTATAACATTTTATGGTTTAAAAAATGTAGAAAATAAATCACTAAACAAAAAGAAAGAAATGTGTGATCCCAAACTTTTGAGTGGTAGTGTGTGCGTATATACACACACACACACACACACTCCATCTGTTAATGAACATAAGTTAATGTACTAAATATGGCCCTGTTCTTTTTAATGATGCTCATAAACGCCATAAAATTAGCACAGATTGTTACTAATAATAGAAACTATGAGAATAAATAATAATAAAGAAATAAAAAGCTGTGTTCTTTTTTTTCAACTGCAGATGCATTATTTCCTTTTGAGTATCTGCCTTAAGAAGATAAGCTGATCATGATATACTTTAATCAGTCTTATTCATTTTAAATGCTCACAACTGCATGATGACAACTTATTTTAATTGAAGAAATTAAAAGCTTTTGACATCACCTGTTGATTTCATTTACGATTAAATCTCAAGTGCTCAGAGCAGTTACACAAGTGCACATTTCTAAATGTTCTAAAAACACAGATACACTCTGCTGCTTAAGAATGATGCTTTGTTTTGACATTGTTATGCGTCTGATTAGGGTTGTGGTATGGAGCTTATCCCAGGGATCACTGGGTGTGTGGTAGGAATACACGCTGGCTTGGACACCCATCCATCACAGGGCAGCAGACACACACACACACTCATTTACACCTTGGGAATATTTAGAATAACCAATCCACATACTAGCATGTTTTTTGGCGGTGGAAGGAAGCTCAAACGAACACACTGAGAATGTGTGAACTCCATGAAAATAGTAGCTGAAGCTCAGGATTGAGCCTGGGACCATGGAGTTGTGAGAAGGCAACACTACCCGCTGCACCACCATGCCACCCATTTCCGTGCCATGATGGTCATATCAAAAATGATCATAAGAGCCATCCTTGCAGTGTGACTGTTATGGGCCTGTGTAAAAAGCCATCGTAATTGATTACTATCTTTTATAGAACCAAACTGAATAATTCATGTTTTTATTGCCACTCAAGTGAAGTTCAAATCTGACTCCTTGCATTTAAATAAAATCTTCTTTCCTTCTTTTAGTAATATTAGGGGTGCAAGGCACAGAAAGGACAGGCTCAGAGTAAAACAGGGTTTAGTGATCTTTTAAAGTGGAATTATACTTTGAAGTCTTTTCGCTTTCTCTATCTAAATATAACGATCAAACACTGGCAATGAACTTTTATCATTTCATGAAGGTTAAGCATAATAGCGCTTTGATTTTCACAAGAAATTCCTATTAGAGAATAAACAAAGATTAATAGTGAAGGTCTTTTCATGAGATAATATGCTGCTGTGATGAACTCTATTTTAAGTTTGGAATGATAAAATTCGAGTGTTTTTGCTTTGGCTTCTAGTAAAAATAAATAATAAAAAAGTTTATAGACTCTAAAAGCGCACAGAAAATGATGGCTTAAAACCACTGTTACTTTAATAATAGTTCACATAACATATGCCATGTATTAGTTCAATCCATGTACAAAGGTGATGTCATTAGTTCAAACCTCCTGTATATGGCTTAGGAGTTGTGCTAATTAGAATCAGTTGGTTTGGTTAACGGATGGAGCAAATATGTGGCAGGAAATTTAACTTTCTGAAAATTACTAAAACTAGAGAATTCTCAATTGAAATGTGAACTTGTTTGGCATGTGTGGCATAAACCTGTCTTTATTTTTGACAGTTGATTTACAAAACGGGAAAAGTATCAGTTGTACATCAACTTCAGGAAGCAATCAATCAGTGTGAGTGAGTGACACCAGAGTATCTTTTTCGCTCTATGTCTAGCCAAATCCAAGGTCTTGACAAATGAAGAACTTCATACTAAATGCTGATTGGTGTATACCAATCTCTTTACCAATTAAGAATAACCAATAATTCTTATTATCTTTATTGTCATTATTAAAAATAAAAAGAAAAACATTTAATTTATCCTTAATAATCCTTAAAATGTTTAATTTCACTTATGTCTTAATACTTTTGGCCCACAATGTACTGTACACAAGTTTTTAATTATTTTTTTTTTACTTTTCTGTCCAGTTTTATTCCATACAAAGCACTCTGCATGTATATGACTTTTTGCACAAATGTCATGATAGACACCTAGAGTAAAGTGACTATAACTAAAATAAAGTTATAACTTTTAGAAAAACAAATATATCAAGCACTGTTTTAAAAAGGACAGAACATGCAAACTTAAAGCCATGCCAAGTTAAAGAATTCATATTCTGAAGGATTTTAAACAAATGTTGGATGCATAGTGTTGTTATCTGTATAAAACCAGCTAGGAACTAAAAAGTAATATAGAAATAAATAACTGCAAAGTAGGATGAGGGACAGGTAACGTGGGTGTTGCTTTTGTTAAGGCTTGATTCTTATAATCCCATCACTCTCTGAGTCATTAGATTTCTTCTGAGGAGGTTAAGAGCCTTGTCAAATGACTTGGTGACAGTGAATACTACAGACTTACTGCCTAGCAGATGCTCACACTGGTTGACAAATTGAGTTTATTGGTGAAGAAAGAGGAGAAGAGGATATTTTCACTCTGACAAGAAAACTGTTCCACACACATTCTCAACAATAATACAAAACAATAATAAATCCAGTGGATAAAGTGTGAATATTTCCCTAATGGTTTACACTTCCATACTTGCGCTAGTTTTTAACCATCTTTGTACCAGGCTTGTAGTAAATAAGTGAAAACACAGAATGTCTGAATCATATTAGAGCTAGGGCAATATACAACGGAAATTAAATATCTGATGTATAGATGTATACAGATGTGGCCATTAAGAATGCACACTTTTTCTCCCAAAAGGCTGCAATTCGTCTCGCATAATGCCGCTGAATCCCACAAGCACGATTTAAGAATTTAAATAAATGTTTTGTGCTTCACTGAATGGCGGATGGAAGGACTTTATCTAAAAGCCAGACCAAGTACAACAAAAAATTGTGTATAATTAGTTAGCCTAAAACAATATTGTTTCCAATGCTGAAGCAAACATTCATTTTTATTTTATTTTACAATATTTCTTTCATGAAGAATGTGTGTATATGTGCTTCATATTATGTTCATAATAATGAAATGAGATGCTCTAAATCGTGCTTTAAAATTCATAATAAAAAGTTTATCTAGTTTTTGTTATGTCTTAACAGGGACAAAACAATGAAAGACATGGCAATGCCTTGGTTTAAACGGTCTTTGAATTAATTTAATTTCCTGATAGTAGGCTATCTGATAGTGTTAACTATGCGAATGTCCTAATTCGTGAATATGTCAACATATCTTCATTAAAACATAAAAATGTGTCGACATTGAGCACCATCAGGAGACATGAATGAAAAAAAATCTATATTTTTAAGTAAATGTTCTTATATGCACACAATGTTTGCGTTAGCTAAGATTCATATATACATGCTTGTCTCGAATTCTACTACTTTTATCCTGTCTAGGTGTGTTTAACTGCAACAAATAAAAACCAGCACTAAACAGAAAGAAGCCCATGAGTCATCCTCTTGCAAAGGTCTAATTAGATCACAAATTAGGGATCACCTTGACGGCAATTCCCAGAAAAAGCAACATGCTTCAGCTGAAGTGCCAGGCACTTCACAATGAGGAGTGCATTTTCCTCACATGGTAGTGCTAATAAATTAATTACCAGGTGCTCAATCAATAGGTGTTCTGCACTCTCATCAATTTGATTAATTTTTTATTTATATAACACCCTTAACAACAAACAAGTCTACAAAAAAAAAAAAAAAAAAAAAAAAAATTTGACGTTGATGTAGTTTTATATCCCTATTGAGCAAATCAGAGGGAGACCGTTTTGTTCATCTCCCGTACATTCCTGATCTAACTTCAAACGATTTTTCCATGTTCAGGATATTAATGGAGTTCCTGGGAGGCCCAGTGTTTCAGACATGAAGTGAGCAGCCTCGAAGTTCTGCAGTGTCCACAGATAATAAGAAGGAACATAGTATTGAAAGTGTACTGTAGTACATGAATTTTATAATATTGAGGAACTTTCAAATGCATATGTACATTCACATGCATGAATAGTATGTGAAAGGGTGAAAATCATTCTAGTAGTAAGGACATTTGTAACAAATGAAATACAAAATGAACATGCTGTCCAATATTCAATAAACTAGCATGTAAAGAACAAGGGTAAACCAATCCATATCTCTAAATAGGTGGATGTAACAAATCCCTGGTACAGCTTTTGATCAAACGATAATGATCGTGCGGCTGATGAATAGTTGGGGACCTGGTTGTATCTGCATAAAAAGAAAATCAGTGAAACTTTCATGTGACATTGAATAGAATGTGCTAAAGGTTAATATCTACGAATACTCCCTCTATATCCATGTCCTGTATACAGGGTTGAGGGGGGCCTGGAGCCTATCCCAGGAGACTTAGGGCACAAAGGGTACACATTGAACAGGGTGCCAATCTATCACAGGGGACACACATAACCACACACGCACATGCTTATTCACTCACTAGGGACAATTTGGAAGAGCTAATAGATGGGAATCCAACCCGGATCCTGAAGGTGCAAGGTGACAGTGCTAACCATTACACCATTCGCAGCCATAATAAATAAATAAATAAATAAATAAAAAATCTATGTGTTAAGAACTGTAATGTCACAAGGGCTCATGAATATTTCAATAAGGAATAAGGAAAAAGGAAACTCTTAGCCACACAGTCTCATTTGCTATATAGTTTTATTTGTGGCTTTAATAGTCCACAATTTGTTTCCTCCAAATATCAAACAGATAAAACTTATAAAAATCCTATTTTTATAGTGACACAAATACATTTAAACTTTTTTTTAAAACTTATAAGCAAAATCAACACTTATGACAGTTTAATAACAAGTCTTCATTTAGGTATTATTATATCTATGGCAAAGTTGTGGACCATGAACTGTGTGATGACAGCATTCCTCATTTAAGCTGTTTATTGAAGCATACAATGCACATATTTTCAGGGTTGTTTCTATCCTGCACCTCTTGCATCCATTATCAGGACTGAATCACCAGACTAGACTGCATGATGATGGTCTAATTTTCTGCCTTTCTCTCAGGCTAAAAAACTAAGCCATGCTTGAAGCCAAGGCTTAAGGAGGAAAAAAAAAAGAAGAGGCTACTACTGAATGAGACAAAATACAGGACACTTTATAAAGTTTCCTCAATAACAGTTTGTTATTTTGTCAGATTTTTTTTTCATTAGATGGTTGAACATACTAAGGTGTCCGATGTATGCTTCAATTTCTGTCAGAGATATAAAGACAGTTTAGCACCCAAATACCTAAACATTTACTCATCAATCATAATAATTGTTAATAATTTCTGATGGACATGCTGTTCTAAGGTTGGACATCCAGTAGAAGCCACATGGGGAGGCTTGGTGGATTGATCTGGTTTGGAAACATATGGTATCTAATTGTTTATCTGATTTTAGTTCTTTATCCGAAGGCTTTTTCTAAAAGAGTTTCACCTGACAAGAATGTTACTGATGGGCTGTATGGTTCTACATTCTTGTCCGGACAGAAATCAGCTTCAGCCTGTACATATGTCTTCATATCACTAGTCAACCCAACTCACCCATGTCTGCGGGGACCAAAAGCCAGCCCATCCAATCCGATCCTGCAGAAAAGCCAATGCTGAACAAAGTCAATGCTGGCCATGTAAGAAAGGCATCAGAACACCCAATGCACCAGAGCCCACCATGCATGGGCAGGCAAATAAGCCCAAAGTCACCGACCCAGCCTCCAAACTCCGCAAATCCCAATTCGATTAAACACAAAGGAAACCTACTGTTATTGGGCATATATATACCTGTAATTGGGCATAACATCTTACAATGTAATGTTATGCCTGATCAGTGCATTTTTATCCTTGCACACTGATGCTCCTGCAAAAATTACTTATTCTTGTTATTCCATAATTCATCATCATTCATAAATCAGGCACACAAAACTTAAAGGTATAATAAATGTGCAGGGTGACTATTACAATTACTTTTTCTTTTATCCTGTTTTTAACGAGAGCACATCTATCATGTAATTTTTTTAAATTAGATAATGTACAGTGTGTTGTGGTCAGTCAAAATCGGCTCTTCAAAATCATTCCATGTGTATTGTGTAAGAAAATGGTGTTTGATTTCAAAATGTTTTCTCTGATCAAACAATGTTATCTGTTTTCATGAATAATAAGCTGAATGTGTGGTGCCCTGAGTTCCAGTGGAACATTTGCCAAATGTTGGCTTTTGCATAAATTAATCAACATCCAAAGTACAAACCTCATTTGAGCTTGGCCTGTGTACAGTGGACTGAATGAAACACCTTTTTAATCTTGCATGAGAGCAGCTCAGTATAAACTATTGTCTAACCCTTATGAGGGGTCATATCTCAGGGTGCTTGGAAAGAAAGATTCCTGGGATGCTTACAGATGTCTCGATCAATGCATCTGCATCAAGCATTTCACATACAGTTTCATACTGCATACAATTTTGCAATTCAAATGCATATTTTTGGTAAATTGTTAAAAAATCCTGTCCCTTCATTTTCATTTGTCAGTGGTCATTAAACTGGCTTGGGAAGACCATGCAGTTCTGCAACGAAGATCATTAAATTCACACAGCATTCTAAAAATATTGAAGAACCCAGCGGGAATGTGGTCAAAATGTGCATCGATCAAGTTCAAACTATTTCCTAGCCACATTCTTGTCAGGTGCTTGTCTATAATGTTAACACTAATTTCCTCTCATGTGCATGTCCTCATGTGTTCACCAGGTCCAATACGATCGAAACAAGTTTTTACTCTGTTTAATCAGATCACATCTCACTCTTTAAAGCACTTATTTCTTGCTTACTGTGACATAAATACCATGACGTGCGCTGTACTTTTCAACATGAAAGGATGATGTAATGTACTGGAGTCAGTATTTATACTAAATTCCTGTATATGAACATGACATAGATGCACTGAAACCTGTTGCATGCGTAAACATGGTAAACATAGTAAGCACTAAAAGAACGTTATATGAACTAAAAGTTAGTGCCCCCTCTTTTTAATTTTGTTCATTGTTTGTATAAAAATATAATATAAATATTCTGATCAAAGTCGGGTCTCAGTATTAAGCAAATACAACCTACTTTTTGCAGTATGCCATAATTTCTTTCACAAAATAAAGCTTAAAGAAAAACATTGTATGTAATACAATGAACTTAGTATTTGGTCTATGATTTGATCTGCCTATAGTACATTGTTCCAGAAGTCTTGTGATTTGTTCAGATGTAGTTTTACAAAGATCAGTTGTGCTTCCATGTTCTTTTTAGACAAAAGAAGTTTTTCCTGGCAACGCTTCCAAACAAACTGTACTTGTTCATTCTAATTGTGCTATCATGTATTTTAACATTTAACATGCTCAGTGAGGCCCATAGGGTCTGAGATGTAGCTCTTGTTGTTTATTTATTTATTTATTTATTTTTAACTGTCTTGAAAGGTTTTCAGTTGTGAATAATCATCCTCACTGCAGAATGTTGAACTCCAAATTGTTTGGAATTTTTTTTTTTAAATCCTTTCCAGCAATTGATTTGCAGCAACAATTAGATAATCCATTAGACCACTGTGTACAGTATGTTATTGCATGAAGCACAATGTTATGGCATTGAGTCAACACACACCTGAATGCAGCAGACCAGTAAACCGCCAAAACACCTGCTTTTATAGAGGTCTGCACACCCACTGATGATCAATTAAGCAGAGACTGCAACTAACTTAAATACAGTTGTAGCACCATAGCCCGCATGTTTTTATTTTGGGCTTCATTTTTGTTAAATAAATAATGACATGGTGAAGTTAAATGTTGTTCGTCCAAGGTTGTATTTGCCTAATACGAACAGTTGATATTTATTATGTTTTTACACACAAAAAAAGAAAAGAATAGCCTACTGTATCTTTACTTGTAAGAAATGATCTGGCAACCTGATTATTTAAGTTTTAAAAAATTATTAAATGTTATAATCAGATAAACTTCTTGTTTAAATTTTGCACATCTTAACGTTAATTAATATTAATTTAATGCTTTCATAACATAGGATGTTTTCTGACATGCATATTATCTTCACATTAAGCTAAAATGAAAAACATGCAGTTTTAATAGGACAAACGTTTTACACCCACCCATGTTAATGAATGCAGTCTTGCTTTGTCATGCAAGCTTCCTATGTGACCTTTCACTCATGCACGAACATCATATCTGTCATATCTGTGTTTCCTCCACAAGCTTCATATCTGACCACTTGTGATTTTTTTTTGTTGCATCATGTAAATGTGCACCTCTGGCCTCAACCAGACGTCACGTGAACCTTTGTGAATGGTGCACCTCCTATTCATATCTGTATTTGTATCTGTTTAGAACACGGTATCGGTTCATTCTGAATAACCGAGTGGTATTCAATTGCATCCTATTATTTATAATCCCATTAGACTGCACTCTACATTTCTGCAGCGGTGCATATCTATTTCAGGGGCATGACCTGTGTGTGTCAGTTATGCTTAGGTGTTCAATAGCGCCTTCATCATTGTCTCTTTGAAGTATGGTCAGTGGAATTGGCTTCCTGTTATATTTGTGCTATAACAGTGAGGGATGTTCAAAGGGGTCCGTCTCTTAGTTCATATGAAGCAGCTGGGTTTGCACCTGTTGCATGTTGTCTCCATGGACACATTAAACACATCCTCAAAGGCCTGTTTCTGTGTGTGCTATATGAGGAAACACTAACATTAGAAATACAACACATTCTACTCTAAATGTGTACCACTATAGTCCCGTGGAACCTGTACGTATGCTTAAAATAACAACCAAATATTAAAACATCATTGGCCACTACCATTAAGCAAATACTTCCGAAATCAAATATAAAGTGCAAACATCATATTATACTGAAGGCAATGTGTTCGTTTGTGGTGGAACTTTGTACAGCCAAGCTAAAAGCTGTAAATAATTACAAATTTTTCTTTCTCTAGACAGAACACACAAGAGGCGGCGATGCCAGGCTCTTTGCCCAAAGAAAGCACAGTCTAAATGAAACAATGGAGTTTGTAGAAATGTTCCAAAATGGAGTGCAGAAAACCAATTGCTTCAGAGGGCGCTCATTGAAAGGGCCAAGTCATGGGCAATTTGCTTCCAAGATTCTTTGCAGTGTTAGACTAGTCTAAGTGAAAAAAATAAATAAATAAATCAGCAAACGGGAAAAAAGATTTCAAGTTCAAGTATAAAACATAAACATGTTACGTTTAGCTTTGGTAGACTATAAATCAATTCTAAGCAGCAAAATAAATAAATAAATAAATAAATAAATAAATAAATAAAAATGTTTCCATACTTTGGATAGTTTAGAGTTTGGACAGCTTAGGTTTAGCTATTTATAGGAAACTGTGACTAAAAACCACTACTCTGTTGTAAGGAGATTTTTTGTAACATGCTAAGAACAAGAATGAGGACAAAAAACGATCTTGCAAGCAAATTATTTAAACAATTTTTCTGGAGCATTTTACTATATCAGACATGTCTCAGGAATAAAGACAAAATTCAGCTCTTTCCAGGAACATTTCTAGCAATCATGAAAGTAAAGAAAGATGCTTTGCCGTCTTTTTTATGGCTTAGAACACTAACAGTAAAAACCATGAGTGCACTCTTTAAGCCTCATTGATGACTGCAGGAAATCCTTTCTTTCTATTTAGATACCGTATGACTGTGTTATTGTACATTTTACAGTAATTTACTGCCAATTTACACACAAATCCTTGCTTTTATCCTTGTCACTTGCTTTTAAAGTGACACATAACCAAAGAAGTATACAAATTGAATACAAGTATACTCTATGTAAGTATACAACTGAACCGAAACAAAAGGGCTGTGGTTAAGGACACAAATGGTTACTTTGTTGTGCTAGGATTCGATCACACAACCTCTTGTTTTTTTACTCAAATCCTTAACCACTGAACCACCACAACTTCAATTCCAATACACTCCTTTTGTGCAAGTTTGATCAATGGTACAACTTGATGACTTTGTGTAGGTAAGCTAAAGTTTTGATGGCTGCGGCTTGGCATTACAGATACAAAGGTCTAGTGTTAAATCCCATAACAAACTGCCATGGTTGAGTCCTTAAGCAAAATTCCTAACCCTTCAACTAAGTCATATTGTATATCAATTAGAAATTATTTGAAAAAAGGTTTATAAAAAAAAGTCAAATAAAAACATTGTTATTTTATACTATGTAAGATAGTGTTTCGTGTACTAAAATTGTTTTTTTTTTGAGGAGGTGGGCAGGGTGTAAAAGAAATGTAAAGGTCATACTGCTTCAGGCTTAGCAGAATTTTAGTTATGTGAATCTGCAAAGTATGCTTTGTTACTGTTTATAATACAGTTTTTTTTATAACAGGCCATGGCTTACATTAATATCTGAGCCACATGGAACAGGCTCCCTTTCAAACCAAGCCAAGACTAATTTTACGCATCACTTGCAATTAGACCATAAGTAATGGAATTACAGCATTTTCCGTCTGTAGGAGTTAAGCAGAAACAAATACGATATTCTGAGGATGTTGTAGGGTGTTTCAGGAGTTTTAATTCCCGCTGGATTCAGAGCACTGTTTAATCTTTATTTTTACAGAAATTATATGTACTATTTTATGTGATCTACACACAACAGTACGTACACAACAAAAGCAGAAAATTTAATAAATCTCTTGCAAAACAGTTTGATATGTACTTTTACTATGGTGAACTTTACAATGATAATGTTAGACATTTATGAAAAATAAGTATAAATGGACATGATGCAATTACTTATACAATTAAAATGTTTCTAACAAATACAAATACATTGAAGCTAATAAAAAAAAAAACATGCACTCTACTAGCAATAAAATTATAATCTTGGCCATGGTGAACTATCCAAGGATAATGTTACACTCTTATTGAAGTAAAGTACACCTTGCATTAATAATCGTTATAGTAAATAGCTCTTACTTCAGGTGTTTTGCACCCTAAATCAATACAACTTCATTAGCAATGCAAAGATAAATTAAAGTGTGTCATAATTTTGTAAACAGCTCGTAAAGTCGTGGTCCTGAAAATGAGAAACGAAACCGAGCTTCTTAGTTGACTCCCAGTATTTTAGCCATAAAAATGTTCCACATGGTCATGAATTAGTTTCATGAGGATTTTTTATTTTATTTTATTTATTTATTTTTTGATAAATGTGGATTATGTATGCTCTTGCCTAAAGCACATCCATTATACATGATGTCTTCCAGGAAAATTCAACTAGCCTTTAAAAAAAATTTTTTTTTATAACACTAGTGATGGCAGAAAGTAAATCCAGCATAAAGATACTTTGCCATGCATGCTTAATGCATTTCCCCCAAACACCATGTTCCTTGCAGTGGATCTGCATAGACTGTAAAAACGCTCATATGAATTTCATTTTAGCTTTTCAGCAACCACTGTAGTTAAACCGTGAACACTCCTAATCACTGTATATTTTACCATATTTCATGTTAAACCTGAATCCTACTTCACACAGATTTACATAAAACCTAACCAATCAAAAGGAGCTTACTTGCATCCTGACTTCATTCATCTCGGTATTAAAATGGCTAAAATAATCCAATTTCTGTAAGAAATCCTGTTAGACCTATACTGACGCAGTTTCCAGACTCACAGTATAGTTCAAACGTATTTGTCATCTGTTTTATTTAAACATTTATCCAAAAATTATATTCCATTACAACATGAACTGGTCTCAGACGTATCTTATGCATTTTTGTATATTAAGTTGAGTAAAAGTTTTTAACTGTGTCCAGTATCTAATCAGATGATTTTCTCTTAATTTCAAGAGAAAACTGGCCTCAATGGGTGACATTTTTACACTGTGGCTCCACTGTGACCTTTATCGGTCTCGTACGTAGAACTGGATATAGAGGACTTTGCACTCCTGGCACACACAACTCCATCTTCACTTTTTTGACCTTTTAAAGACAACATACTTAATGCTCATCTAAAACACTCCCATTTATTTTATTTCTCTTGTGCACAGGATTCAGAAGTCATGCTCAGTCCCCTTCAACTAGCTGAGCAATGTTCGGAAACATACTTCTGATAAATCACTACAGCCCTGCTCCGGATAAAACCATACAAGGCCATTATTATACTGCATGTTGGATCACACACAAACACAGAGTGCTGATGAAGATGTCCAAAGCCTTGGCTGTAATTCACACTGGCACTGTACATCTGTCTCTGTTATGTCCTGCCAGGAGCAAAGACAGGAACAGCAGGTGGTCAGACATAAAACATTCCCAAAACACAGCAGACAGTAAATGGATTGGACTCCATGAGGCATCTTCAGTGCATCACAGAACATGCTTTGCTTACGGTACACATTCTGTCAATGTCAATAAATTTGGATCTGTGAACACATGAAATGATTTATTCAGTTTAAAGACTGACATATTGAATTATATATGTTAATCATCCAAGATGCCACAGCTTTCACCTGTCTTGTTTCATTTAATGATAGGTGTATGTTTGTTTTCTTCCGTTTAGGGTCGTAATGGATCGGCAGCTTATTCTAAGAACACTGGAGCTATGAAAATTGGCATTTATCACATTTATTCATGCACAGCTGTATAACATTAAAAATATATATATATTATAATATATATATATTTAAAAAAAGCTCTTTGTTCAAAAATTTCAGAAAAAATAAAATAAAATAAAAAACCAGTCTTTAGATGCACCTTTTATATGCACCATAATCAAAAATTAATGTTAATATTTCTGACAACCTGTCGCATGGCATTTCCTCATAATGAGTTTACATACACTTACATTATGTTCCACTAGGGGTTTCTGCATACACATGGTCAGGAATATTTCTAAATATACTGTATACACAGCTTTACACACAAAAAGAACTTGAATGATATTTCTACACAATTTATTAACAAAACTATGTGTACACACAATTATGGTCAGTTTTTAGAGAGGTGTTGGAAGACATCTGGACATAATCTTGTAGTGACATATTCATACAGCTATAGCATAACATTCTTATTTTTTTTCTTTTTCGATCTCGAGATCCACATCACTATGTACAGTGAAAATACAGTATCATCATACTGGTAAGCCGGCACGCACTTATCCTATTGGTTCTCATCAAACACCTTGTTTGTAAATGGACATAAAAACTTTACTTGAAGGGAATGGATTGTAATGCTGCTGACTTGTATCCATCAGCTTTTGAAGATGATGCAATTTATTGTACAAGATGAGAAAATACCCTATATGCCGGAGCTGATGGGAATTTGGAAAGGTTGAGTCCACTGTTAAAAGTATTTTACAAAATGGAGAGCGCGAATAAGGAATCTCATGTGTTCCTTAAAGTTGCTGGGAACAGGAAAAGAGGATTTAATCTGAAAGAGTGATAATGCAACTGTATAGAATGCAATATCTCTTGACAATGATATGTGCAAGTTAAAGGAAAAATGCAGATATAAATAATGAATAATGAATAATGCAGATATAAAGATGCGCTAGGCCTTATGTGTACAGTATGTAGATGTTGGTCTAATTCTGAGCATTAGCTGAGCTTCACAGGGAAGAGGATGTCCTGTTCGTCTGACTATTGAACTCAGGAACATCTGAAAGATAGGAGCCTCCATTACCTACCTCCTTTACCCTCCTTTTAGAGGTATTTTTAGTTTAGTTTTGCTTTCAAAACCATTATTGCCATTTTCACCATTACTGAACAACAAAAAAGCTGAATGATCTTCAGCTTTGCGAGTACCATAACTGAAAGAACAAGGATTCATAATAACATTGCACTATAAAAGATTATACAGAAATTTGTACTTATTTTGTACCTATTTTTATGTTTAATAAAAAAATGTTGTTTGCAACCTGTTTTGTAACAACCTAACTCGCATTGCATTAAGGGACACCGTGCAAAATTTTCCATGTGATTTTGTCCAGCAGACATGTATTGCTGTTAAAGGTAAGGAAACCATTCTGACTGTGCATTTTGTCTTCACACTCTCATGCCCCATTTAGACAATGCTGCACATACAGATATTGCCAGATGGTTTGGAGTTGCCAGGAATACCATTTCCAGGCTATGAAAGAGATTATGAACAACTGGTTCCACTGCTAATCGCCTCAGGTCTGGAAGGCCAAAACTGACAATGCCAAGATATGACAGAGTACTTTAATGATGTCATTTGAGAATCATAGAATAAATCTACTGCTGCTGGTGTTTCTGTCACCAGACTACATGTTTGGCTGCTGGATGTAAAAGGAGGCTGTATGGTGAGCCAATGTTGACTCTACAGTACGTCGTTGTCAACATCATCTGTAGTTCGTATTTCGGGTGCTGATGGACACAGATTTTTGTCTAAAATTGGACTCTCTCATTTATTTGTCAGAATAAGAATTTTGTAAGAAATTTATATGTGCAACATTTTTTGTCTATTAATATAATAATTTATACAATAAAGGATAAGCACTCTATTCCAGCTATAAAGTCATAAGAAAGATTATAGCATAGTTGCTAAAAAACATACAGTAATAAATCATGTGCATGTAAGATGTATAGTAGGTTTACAACCTAATTGCTCCTTTTTATTGTCTGGAAAGTCATTTGAAAAGTTAAATGAGACACCCACTTGATCAAAAATGTCACAGAGAGTTTACACAGAGCAATGACAGGGAGAAGGGAAATGAGATTTGTGGGATTCTAGCCACCATAATGGAATTTTAGGAGCTGATTAAAAAAAAGAAAATAATTATAAAACTCACTCAAGCAGAAAAGGATCCTTGGAAAAAAAAAATCAACATGTCTGTGTCATGGAGAGAAACGTTCTTTTCTATTAAGCAACAGATGATTACCAGATGATGATATAATTCACGTTCAAGAGGAAAACTGACAGATGCAGTTGAGCTTGAATAACATTCAACAACGTTCATTCTACATTCTCCATGTTACTGAAAATGTACACTATTAATACTGTGAACACACTGTGCATATTCACTATGAGCTGTTTTAGTCTTGTTACTGTACATTTCTTTTGTTAATCTTTAGTTTTAAAGGGCCGTGATACTTATTAGCCATAATCCTGCCCAAAAGAAGAAATATGTAATTAAAATATTTACATCATTCAGAATTTAATCATTGATCTTATTAGGTTTTTATCATTTATTTTATTATTCAGTTTATTAGGTATCCCTGGGATTTTTTTTTCCAGGAGTCACTAAATATGTATCTAAAATCTCAGAGCATTGAGGAGCCTTCCTTCAAACCATAACTGATATTAAACTCGTGATTCTTTGTACAGTGCATGTTGTAAAAGAAGCTGGCCACAGAAACAATAGATCCCTTTAATAATGTATTGAAGATTTGCAGAGTTTAATAAAGGCAGAGAGAGAAAAAAATTCTCAAGGTGACTTTATGATTTTTTTTTTAATTACTTTGTTCTTCATATGCTATTGTCATAAGATGTGGTCAGAGAAAAGTGTTATTTACAAAAAGAATATCATTATAGGGAATTTTAGATAGAAATGAATAGATAGAGAGAGTATTTTATTAATTCCAGAGATGATTCTAGGATTCTCAACTCCTAATCAGAATGTACCATGAATAGAAATTTTTATTTAATTATTAATATTATCTTATTACTCATTCACTCACTCTCTCACTCATTCTCTATACTGACTATCCTTTGTACAGCATCACAAGAGTCTTGGAGCCTATCCCAGGGAACTTAGGGCACAAGGCATGCTACACCCTGGACAGGGTGCCAATCTATCACAGGGCACAGAAGCACACAAAAACTCACACACTCACCCACACTATGGGCAATTTTCCCTGCATATTGAACAACAACAATTTTATTCTTGTTTATTGTTGTGTATAATAATAATAATAATAATAATAATAATAATAATGGTTCAGAATAATCAATCACCAATTTTAATGTCATAAAGCAGTTTCTAGCAACTTAAGGTTAAAGTGCATTGGCACTGTGAAAGAAGATTAACCTTAAATCAGAACTGATCTTTAGCAAATTATACAAATTATATGTCAGCTATCACTTACTCATGTTTTAATTTACTTGCTTTTAATCCTTATATAACACAGTTTACCTGTCATATAATTTCTGTCTCCCTTATATCGACCACCTGAACCAGAGCAGTAGAAAAAATTCTAAACATCTCCAACTTGAACCATCCAATAACTACTTCGTACTACTAACATTATACAAACTATGCTGTCACCTACTATGTTATGGTGCAATGTCACGCCATCAAAAATACATAAGACATTAAATTAGAGCCCAAAAAATAGTTTTAAAAATAATTATGCAATATTATTATTATTACTATTATTATTATTATTATTATTATTATTATTATTATTATTATTATTATTATTATTGTTGTTGTTGTTGTTGTCTTTTAGGGTTCTTAGATGAAATTAAGAATGCCTAAGCAAACTTAAAGAATTTTTTTTTTTACTTCTAAAATCATAAATCCCAATACATAATTCTACATTATGGGTAAAACAACAAACAAACAAACAAACAAACAAAAAAACAGGCATTAGGAGTGCCTTGTTTTATTCACAAATAGTGAACATAAATACAAGATCAGAGCTGACACATGGCATTTGTTGTTTAAAAAGTTAAACAAGCTCGGCTTCTGGATTGAACCTGGGTCTGAACACTGGTCTTTTATCCATACATCAAACACCTAGGAGACAACAGGAGACAAATTCACTAGCACCCATGAAACAAAGTATTCTGCCAAACACATTCCAAACATTGTTAAGAAACACAGAGTAATAAGAAATTACACTCATTTCAATTAACTAGATGAGCCAAATACCGGGATCATGGGAAGAGGCTGGAGAAAACAGAATGTACTGTACTTGAATGTACTCAGCCGATTGAATGCTTTCTATAAGGAAAAAGATCTGTTACAAAAACAAACAAACAAACAAAAAATCTATCTTTGTGTAGCTTTTACCTATTGATATTATGTCTGTTTCCCCTAATTTTATGAAGTTTATACTTAATTACAAATTACCATTTTTTTATTTAACATTATTTCTTTAGTTCATCATACATATTTTACTTGACCAGAAATGCTTCCCTTAATTTAAATATTTTGATACATTAAACATTTTTTTCTGTGATATAAAATAAAGTCTCAATGTTCTAGTGAGGCTAATAAATACTAATCCCAAATTTCCACAGTGCCCAGATGTTTTTTTCCCTTTCAAATCCCAGCCAAACCATCAAGAACACTGGAGTCATTCCAGCTGTTTTGGAAGCTACCAAACAAAAAAACCTGAGGCCTAAGGATCATTTTAGAAATTATATATATTTTTAAATGTATAAATTGAATGAATGAGTGAGTGTGTGTGTCTGTGCCCTGCGATGGATTGGCACCCTGTCCAGGGTGTACCCTGCCATGTGCCCGAAGTCTCCTGTCATAGGCTCCAGGCCCCCATGACCCTGAATACAGGATTAAGCGGTATAGATGATGAGTGAGTGAGTGAGTGAGTGAGTGAGTATAAATTGAAAAGCAATGAAAATAAATCTGATGCAAACAAATGTACTTCTATTTTAATAGTTTCACAGATTTATTTTCTAGTCAAGATCTTTTGCAGGCTGTTCACCTCCACCACAGTCATACATTCTCTCTTTTTAGGCTATAGCTGTAGTTAGTGTTCCTTGTCATTGCTGCTCGATAACTCCAGGTAACGAGCTGTTTAATAGAGCCGTCACAGTCTGCTTATCTTCCAGCTGCAACACCCTGTCTTAATGAGCTTTACTTCATTTCACAATTTCTTACTCCCCGTCTTGTTTGGCTACGACATGCAATTTTCCTCCTCTCTCTCTCTCTCTCTCTCTCTCTCTCTCTCTCTCTCTCACTCACTCAAACACACACACACACACACACACACACACACTGCACATTACCTGTGCAGCTCCATTTCCCGAATAACATTAGAGGATTCAATTTCTCTAGGTATAGAGAGATTTCAGCGATAAAGGAATATTTTGGTAATTATGTCTCTGTAAAAATGACACAAATAGATACCTGAAATTGTGTGCAGAGGTTGAAAACTTTTGCAGATTTGGTATAGACTAGGCAGGCTAAAATGCACATATAAACGATAATAGAGGCCACGGAGTAACATGAGTGCAGAAAGCATAGCTGATGAGAAAGTTAAATCCCCCCCCTCCCCCCACCCCCCCCCCCCACCCTGAACAACCAAATAGATATACATGAGGAAGTGATAAGGAAATTTTAAAAACTTGTAATATCTCTGCACTCAAGACGAAATGCCTTCCATAGATGCAAAACTTTGTTAAAGCTCACGCATTTATTGCATTCTCTAAAATTGTAGCCTAAAGCAAACTTTTGTTTCCTGATTCTTTTATGCTTTATTTTCGGTATAAATACAGTATATTGTAATTCCAAAGAAATTATCACTCTACTGGTCACATTTGTAGAATTGCTCAAGGGCCAAACAATGGCTCTCTTGCTATTCATGAATTTGACTTCACAGAAAACTTCTGCCCCCAAACTGCTGAATTAAAGATGGCAACACAGTATTTTGCCTAATTTAATAAAACTTCATTATGTTTATAACACTATGGCAGAAACTCCAGAGACATGAAATCATGTTACATTTGTCTGTTGTATAATGCAGTATGTGTTTTCTAATGTCCTCTCTGGCTAATGTGGACATGGTGAAACACAGTATGCTAAGCTGTAATATGTCTAATAAATGATGAAAGACACACATAGACAGTAACAACATTTTGTTCTCTAGTTGACAAAGTAAACTTAAACAGAAACATGACCTAAATCTTCCTATAAGCCAGTGGTTGCTTATTGTTTTGCATAAATTGCACATCAATGTTGCACTGTAATTAACTTCATTTCTCTTATTAGTTCCTCTTGTTTTAACTTGTGAGTTTTAGGCTTTTTTATATGCCTCTTATATATCTTGTGTGTTTTTTGTTCTTAGCATTGCATTGGTATGGTCTGGTCAGTTCTCACATAGCCTTGTGTATACTAACTATAGGTAAGTGTGTAATGACATCTACAGCCTGTCTGTGTTACCGTCTGTATTGCTGCTGGTTATGTGAAATTTTCTTTGGGATCAATAATCTACCCAACCAACCCACCTACTTACCTACCTACCTAACTAACTAAACCTGAAAAAAATGTTGTCTAGATAACTCATGTAGTTCATGTATAATAGTTTTTCTAACAAGGAAAGACTAAAAATAGGTAAGGTAATTAATAATAATAAAAAAAAACTCCTCAATGCATTTTCAATTTCTCCTTTCACCAAGTTCTGAACTCTTAAATAAAGGCTCTTTTAATTGAACTTGTTAGTTCTCTGCTTTTGTGAAGAGTTTTTTTTTTTTTCCCACAGAAACTGAATGGGACTTGGTTGGCAAATTGAGACATGAGAATTGTCTTAATATACAATAGGATAGACAAAAATCACTGATTAAGCACAAGTTGTACAATATTCTCAGCACAGTGTTTAATAGAACATGATTTTATGGAGTACATATCAGGACTGACTTTATTTCTGTGTAATGTCCTCTGCATTGTTTAATACAACTGGCACAATGAGATTTGTTAATCGGTTGTCCTACTTTCAACCTCTCGAATAAGACATTTTTACATATTTTTGGGTTGTTCATTGAGCATGAATTTGGTATAAATCTATTTACAGGGGCCTCCGAGTGGCGCAGTGGTAAAGTGCTCTCCCTATCATCCGGAGATCGCTAATTCCATTCCCGGGTGATGCTGTAACCTCTCGCAGCCGGAGGTCTAGAGAGAGTTGATTGGCCGAGCTCTCTCAGAGGGGAGGGATGAGAGGTACTTGGTGCTCCCACATTAATCACGGCTCTACAGCCAATCAGGGACGTCTGTGAGCTCACGCAAGCGGAAGGAGCGGATAGTGCTGTCCTCCTAGTGTTTTACGCTGCCCCTGTAAAAAGATGCGGCCGGCTGGCGCCACGTGGTTCGGATGAAACACGTGATAGTCTTCGGCCCTCCTGACTGAGTGGTAGTACAGTAGTAGCATTAATGTGGGAGCCCCCTAGTGAAGGGGAGGAATTGGACACGACTAAATTAGGAAGAAAAATACACACATACAACGGTATCTTGAAAACTGAAGGAATAAGAATAAGAATTGTAAATTGGAGGCCTAGAATGAGAAAAGATGAGGAAATTTTTTTTTACGTATAGTCAGGTGAGGAGTGGCTTACTGTGGGGATTATTATTTTTTAACCATTGTAATATGAGTATATTTACGATTTCATTATGTTTAATTAACTAGTCACTTTAATTAAATAGATTAATAAAAAATAACCATGTCAATTTAAATCTTGAACCCACTGAATCTGAACTTGGTATCACTTTATCCTCATCATGTAAAACTCCACACAGGCACTAAAACAGCCTCAGAACTGAACAGGGGCCGTGTTTGCCATGCTCAAAATAAGTAATGTGTGTCCAATTTGAACTCATTTAAAACTTAAACCAGTAAATGCAAGTAGTTTTTAACTTTGTATCTGTGGAAATTCATAACTCAAATGTTTGTAACTCTGGGACTAAGTGGACTGAATAACCAGGATATCCCATCAGTGGGGTTTTTCTTCCCTGATGATATGGGTATATTCCAGGACTCAAACTGGGGTTCTGAGACGATGAAGAACCATTTCCACACACGAACTGGCCAAAGTTTTTGGAGATGGAGAAGAATTTACAGAATGGTTTACCTTCCCTATCATTGATAGAAGTCTCCAGACAGACTCCCTGGACAGAAGCCTATGTGCCTATGTGTTAAGGCCATTACTCAAACAAGTTCAAAGAAGTTATAAAACTACTTGCATTTACTGGTTTAATTTTTTAATTAGTTCAAATTGGACACACGCTACTTATTTTGAGCATGGCAAACACGGAGTTTCACATGATGAGTTTAAAGTAATAAAGTTCAGATTCAGTGGGTTCAAGATTCAAATTGACATGGTTATTTTTTTTATTAATCTATTTAACTCAATTGACTAGTTAATTAAACATAATGAAATCGTAAGTATACTGATATTATAATGGCTAAAAAATAATAATACCCACTTACTATAATAAGCCACTCCTCACCTGACTATACGTCTCATTTTTTCCCCTCATCTTTTCCCATTATAGACCTCCGATTTTCAACACTTATTCCCTCAGTTTTCAAGACCGTTGTTCCACCCATCATTGACAATCCCCACCTCTACCACAAGAGGGCAGCGTCGCTGCTTTTTTTCGACGTTATATGTTCATTATTATTATTATTATTATTATTATTATTATTATTATTATTATTATTATTATTATTACATTACTGATGTCTGTCATCACTTCCTGTGTCTGTGCACACCAGTCTTATGCTCTCTTGATTAGTTACCCATATATAGCCAGGTATTTGGACAATGACTACATTTTTGTATATTTGTCTCTGTGAAACACCACAGTGCATATGAAATGAAGCAATCAAGACGGGACTGAACATCAGACTTTTATCTTTAGTTCAAGGAGTTTTGCTAAAAACATTAATGAAAACAAATGTTATTACAACCATTTTTTTTTTAAATAAAGGGTCTCAATTTTCACAGGCCAAAAAAATAATTGGACAGTTGACTGACTATGAGCATGATAGCTATTTTGGCTATATAGCTATATAGGACTGCTTGTGGAAATCTAAAATTAATTCCAAGTGTTGAATTTGCATTTGGTAGCTGTTTGTGGGAATTCCTAATATACTGTCCAAAGGGGCATTTGACTTACTGTATCTGAAAGCTAGGAGAAACTTTAGGAGTGACAGCAATATGGTACATTCTTAAAAAGAAGCAATTGACTGGAGAGCTCAGCAACAACAAAAGGTCTTGAAGGTCGCGGAAAAAAAAGCTAAAGTGGACAATCACAGAATTCATTTCTTGGTGAAGAGAAACCCCTTCAAAAAGTTTAGCCAGATCAAGAACACTCTGGAGGAGAATGACTTATCATTGTCAAAGTCAACAACTAAGAGGCAAATTAATGAAAATAAAATACACAGGGTTTACCTCAAGATGCAGAATACTGGTAACACTCAAGAACACAAACGGCAGACCCTGCCCAGTCCTGACAAAAGCTAAACTTGTAACAAAAATGGCTCTGTTCTAAAGCAAACAACATCATCTGTCAAACATATGTAAAGCATGTGGCAAGTATGACTGTTAATGGACCTGTGTCAATGGGGTTTATTAATGATGTAACTGCTGATAAAATCTAAAATGTGTAGAGCTACAGTTTATGCTTACATTTAGATAAATGCTGCAAAACAAACAATCTAATCTTCACAGTATATATGCATAATGACCAAAAACATACGACAAAACCAATTAAAGGCAAAGTAATGGAATACTCTTCAATGACTGAAGGCAGAAAAACCCACAAACAAGCAGAAAGGCTGAAGGCTGCTGCAGTAAAGGTCTGGTAATGCATCTTAAAGGTGGGAACTCAGCACAGCAATAAAGCTAAAATCACATCTTGATTGATTTATTTATTAATGCATTGTTATGGTGTACTGAAGCAAAAATATGGAAACTGTGACACAAATATGATCTTATATCAAGTTGTACCACACGATAATGAAGATATAAGGGCTTGATTACAAAAATCTGTCTTTCCTCCCTTGTGACCTAGCACCCTTCCGTGGACATAATGTGTAATTACAGGTCAAGATAACGCTGTAAGAAAATTATTGTCTACAGTAAAACACTTGGAACACTGTAGCCCACAATACGCAATCACTAACACTGTAGTAATACAGTAAAAAAATACATTAACATTATTTTTTTTACTCTAAAACTATTTAAGAGCATTCACCTACAGCAGCAATGGAACCTTATTGGACTATTGTCCATTATTTATTTTCTACATTTGTTGTTGTGTCCCCTCTTTTTGGAAGACTGTCCACAAGATTTTGGAGTGATTCTGTGGGAATTCATGCCCATTCATTCTGTAGAGCATTTATGAGGTCAGGCACTGATGTTGAACGAGAAGGCCTGGTTCGCAATCTCCGTTCCAGTTCATCCCAAAAGTTGCTCGATGGGGTTGAGGTCAGGGCTCTGTGTGGGCCAGTCAAGTTCTTCCACACCAAACTCATCAAACCATGTCTTTACAGTCCATGCTTTGTGCACTAGAGCACAGTCATGTTGGAATAAAAATGACCTTCCCCAAACTGTTGCCACAAAGTGGAAAGCATAGCATTGTCCAAGATGTCTTAATATGCTGAAGCGTTAATATTGCCCTTCACTGAGCATAAGGGGCCTGATTGAAACTTATTAAATTATAATTATCATGTTTGGCCAAATATTGTTGTCCACATAGTGTATGTTTACTGAAATATGTGTCTTCACACTCCAAACTTTTAAGCCCTATATAATCAGGTTCAGGTGTTTTTATGTGTTGAGGTTTTAAAAATAATTAAAGAATTATGTCTGTGGGAATGGACTTGAGCAGCCTGGGGTGCCAACTTTTTTTGTGAGAGACTAACATTGTCTCATACGACTTGCCGTAGTTTGCATTCGAACGACCTTTCAGTTGCCATCGGTGACGCGTCCCTTATCAACCGAAACCCGCCCCTAATCCCGCCTCTTGACGATCAATGGACAATTCCTTACACAGACCTTCGTATGTTTGGGTGATTCAGCTGTCAATCTCAGACGGAGGATCTATTTACAGTAGGTTGAGCAGAACGTTCAAGTCGATCTCTGTTCAGGTTAACGCAGCGCTCTATATTAAAAAGTGTTATATCCAATTTAGTAAATAATTTTATATTATTTTAAAGAAAGGATTTAGTTGTTTTTTTTTATTATTATTGACCAAAGCGGATTTTTTTTTTTTTGAAAACATGTCTTCGACTGAAGACCGAGCAAAGGAGATTCTGAAGGGCTTTAAACTGTATCCTTTAAACTTGTGGTCCAGGCTTGGGCTGAATCCCAAACGGCTGTCTTGTCTGCTTTTTAAGGGCAGTGCATAGGGTGTGAAATAACGGCATTCTAGAGGTCATGTTGTGAACTAGATCACTAACAGGGAGCCGTTTGGGATGTAGCCTCTATCTGTTAGCGGTACCAGTTAGCTTAAATGAATGGCTTTGTCTATCTTGGACAGCTAAACTTTTTAAAACACGGAGTAAATTAGAAATCTGTCTATAAACCAGGATACCGACTTATTTGGTTTGCAAGACTAGGCATCTTAATAACGTGTGGAATTAATGAGTTAATGTTTATTGTGAAGCTAGCTAACTCTAATGATGGGTCATAACGCATCCTGCATCCCTGCCTCTTGTTCCTGCGGTTTTGTGATTTTTCTTTCGTTTGCACTTTGAGTTCTTTTGCATCTAAAGGTGTAGTGTTAGCTAACCAGCTAAACCAAGCAGCCTTTCTCTTCTAGTAGGCTAACAGCCCTTCAGGATTCGCCCTAACTCTAGCTACACTGTGTGATTTAACGTGATCCCTGGTAATTATTATATGTATATGCATGTACTGTAGATGTTGACTTACACTCTTTTGTCTGTTATTAGTTATATTTTATACTAAAATGTTTGTTTTTAAATCTCCTTGCCACTGCTGTTTAGCTTTAACCTTACTTACTAACTTTTATGCACTTTTTAAAATTTACTTAAACTTAAAAGATTTAATATTTTTTGAAAAGATGCACTACATGCACATTTCTAGTTTATGTATTAAAGATACAACATATAAACACGGTTACTCAAAATGTTTCAAGTTTTTACATTTGCAATATTGTTCTTATAAAGAGTCTGTTGGTAATGAATTCGTTGTTGTAGTTTCTCTAAATCCAGTGATCAGTCATTAAGCAGTTTCTGGATAACACACGATCCAGGTAATATCACTGTTCCTGGATTTACATAACACAAGGAGCACATAAACCCAATTTGGTCCTATTACTGTTTTGAGAAACTAATATACTGTACATTAGTCCTGAAACTTTGACATGTTCAGTGCCCCATTGTTTTTATCTAATAGTTTTCCCAGTGTTCTGATGCATGTTTCGTGCATGTGACCTTCCTCAGTCTGGTAATTCTTAAATCCTTCGTTGCAAGGACAGGGATTTGTTGCCTTATGTTCCTTGCTGGCTTGTGTGTGTCGCTTAACATTCTGTTGTCCTGTTTACTTTTAATCATTCATATTCTAAATTAAATTTCAGGTTAATATATAGATACTTGTTTCACTTATTTGGAAGGAAGCAAGTTCTGATTAGAGTTAACTTTCATCCTTGGGGAGATTTATGAAATACTCTAAAACATTTGCCGGGATATTTCCTGTGTTTTTCGGATCATCTGTTCATTGCATAACATGAACATTTGGTAACGTATGTTATTATTGAACCTAGACATTTTGGCCATGTTATTCTATTAACGGTTCAGGCCTCATATATGAAGGTTCATAAAGTTACGAGGATGTGTTTGTTTGCTCTATTATGTGTCTGAAGTGTTGTGCAGCTGTGTTTCTCCGACCATGAGCCCCAGGAGTAAATGCAGTATGTAAAGTAGCAACTCCTTAGAGAAGTTCCAAGTAGCAT
The DNA here is from genome assembly GCA_011419295.1 of Clarias macrocephalus. Classification (NCBI taxonomy): domain Eukaryota; kingdom Metazoa; phylum Chordata; class Actinopteri; order Siluriformes; family Clariidae; genus Clarias; species Clarias macrocephalus. The sequence goes on from JAAGKR010001676.1 coordinate 32,692, forward strand.
GAGAGTAGAAGTATAAAGAACTTCCTGTGATTTTTCTTTTTCTCCTTCATTAAAAATTTTCAGCATTAGTAATATAACAAGTTAGTTTCTTAATTAAAAGATACCAATCTTTTAATTAAGAAATAATTTGAGAGGAGATGAAACACAGGAGATGACTGTAGGTTTGCCTATAAAAACAGAATGATTTATTGATTTATTTTGACCCAATTTAGGACCAAACATCTGAAAGGATATGGCATGTATCTGTAACTAACCAGGCAAAGTCTTTATATTTTTCTGCCAATACCTCATTCACCTGCATAACTGTTAAATCCGAAATGCCAATGATTTAAACCAGTAGGTCACTTCTTTTTAAAAATGTATGCGACTTCCATGAAAACAGTGTCACCCAGGGACTAATTACCTTGACTGTGTCATTGTTTGCAAGTAAAAGGCTCCCTCCCCTGCGACTCTCACTGTGCATCACTGCTGTATCTCAGCAGGTGTGATCCCACAGACACCTGTCACCACGAGCACTAATCTCCAACACTATGGCCTGGCCTGCTAGCAGCAGAGCCGTCCTTTTAATCAATTCTGCATTTTAGCATCTTCTTGCCATTTTTCCACACAAAGGTGTTAGAATTTTGGGATGTTCTCACAATCTATTAATAGTGCGCTATAATTTTGCACAAGGTTTTAAGCATGTGTTAAGGAAGTCATCAAGTATTTCAATTTAAAAGTGATGATCCTGAGTATAAAGAGAGGATTTTTTTTTTTACAAAGTGATGTTCTTTAGAAAACAAATGCTGAGTCACATTTACTGTACATGAATGTCAACGTGCTCACTAGCAAACCTAAAAATCACTGAAATATGTTCCATATAAAGTCATATGGAACAGATTTATAAACGTTGTCCTATTTGTTAGTTGTAGGGGCTTTGGTGGTTGGTTTCCAGGGCGGTGGTTTGTGTTGTGGCCTGACATGGACGCACTCAGCCCACTGCGCCTGTGTGTCTCATGGAGAGGGCAGTGGGTGACACACAGGTGGTCTGAAGATGGAGGGGTCAGATGTCCCTGACATGAAGCACAGTAGATTCTGACGTGCCATTGATCTAATGTTTTTTACTTTAGGAAGACTTAAAGTCATTTGCTTGCTCCTGTTTGGTGATCATTTTAGGGAGTGAGTAAATTCAGGGTACAAATCTCATCAATATAACATGATGTCACGTTGTGTAATGGTAATTAATTATATAACATGGTCTTCAACTAACAACTCATTTTTAGTTCTTGAGCCTTAACTTTTCTGCAGAAACTGGATGAACCTGAGGGACGCAGAGACGGGGAAAGTTCTCTGGCAGGGTACTGAAGATCTCTCTGTTCCTGGTGTAGAACATGAAGGTATGAAACCTTTTAGGCTGTAACACTGAATCTGAGAAGTCACATACTTTATTAGTAAATTGATTTATTCATGCTGCAGTTTTACCATTATAATATTGTGTATAATTTTTCTTTTAGTGTGTAATGATTTATTATCTATTATTATTATTATTATTATTATTATTATTATTATTGCTTTATTATTAAGCTTTGACACTCCATTTTCTTTTTGGTTTTACTTTGGTTTAAGTTTAGAAGGAAAAAGAAAAAACATTTAAATCTGGGTTGCCATTCCCAGTGGGAGCCCCTATTTTTACCCCATTTTAATTTACAGGCTAAGCATCCGTTTTGGACTGTCTCTCTCGTCTTTTCTAGCTCGGGTTCCCAAAAAGATCCTCAAATGTAAAGCTGTCTCCAGAGAGCTTAATTTCTCCTCATCAGAAAAGCTGGAAAAGTTTCGCCTGGAGCAGAAAGTTCTCTTCAAAGGACAGTGTCTAGAAGGTTGGCATCTTATTGTTTTTAATCTTCTTGTGTTTCACCTTAGACAAGAACAGCAATTATAAAACCACTCAAGTTCTAGTTTACTATTTTATGTGAAACCTGTTCTCTGCTACGCCCTTTTAATGTGATAAAGTCTTAACATGCTACTATTTTTATTCAGCATGAACAAATCAAGGACACATCAATATTTAAGTTGATTGCTTATTATAAAATTTATTATTTACATTGGTATATTTTTCTTGGTCTTACCTTTTAATATTTATCCCTCTTTTCGTAGAGTGGTTTTTCGAATTTGGCTTCGTGATCCCAAATTCTACAAACACGTGGCAGTCCTTGATAGAAGCAGCACCTGAGTCACAGATGATGCCTGCTAATGTGTTAACGTAAGCCTCGTTCACCTATTTTCATAGAACCTCATAGTTTAATAAGATATCTCTAGTAGGTTTATTTAAAGTATGATTGTATAACGCCTGGCCAAAAAAACTCACCACTTAAGAAGGGTCAAATTACTGGCCTGCATCAAGCACCAAAAAACAATTAAGGAGATTTGAAATTACTGGAATTGCTTTAAGAGCTATCCCTCACATTATTAAAACCTGTAAGGACTGTGCTGAAGCAGGAAGAAATAATGGATGGAGATCACTTAAATGCTTAATAAAGATACATGATAAGAAATTGATGGTAGAATTCGCAGCTATGATTAATGGTAAAAGTAAAAGCATTTCCATACTCATACAATGTAATGACAGCTTACAGGATTGGAAGTAAACAGGTGTTTAGCCATGGGAAAACATTGTTAGTGAGACTCCTCAGGAAAAAAAAAACATTTGCATTTGTTGGGTTTCATAAAAACTGAGCTTGAAGCAATGGAAAAAGGTCATGTGGTCTGATTCCAGATTGACCCTTTTCCAGAGTGACGAGTGCATCAGAATAAGAAGAGAAGCTCATGAAGCGATGCACCCATCATGCATAGTGCTCATTGTACAAGCCTCTGGAGGCAGTGTTATGATGTGGGGTTGCTTCAGTTGCTCAGGTCTAGACAATGTTATTAAGTCAGCTAATGACCTGAATGTACTGAATCACCAGGTTATCACACCAATGGAGCTTTTTTTCCCTGATGGTACAGGCATATTCCAGGATTCGCATTGTGAAAGTATAGTTCTGGGAGCATGAGGAATCATTTTCACACATGACTTCACCACCACACTGTGCACCGTAATCAAAGCTAAAGGCAGTCAATTAAAGCTTTGAGTATGCAACCCTTTGGCCAGGCAGGGTATTTTAGTTGCTTGTTTCCATGGTCTTTGTTGATGTTTCAAAATATTAACTTTTTTTCCCCCTGTTTTGCAGTGGAAATGTTGTCATAGAGACAAAATTTTATGATGACGAGCTTCACGTCAGCACCTCTCGAGTACGACTTTTCTATGTCTGAAATATGGAACCTCTCCTTTTTGTGAATTCTGTCATTTAAAAGGATGCACACATTGCTCTAAGGGTTTTTTTTTTTTTTTTTTTTTTGGCCAGACGAGACTCTGCTTAATGAGTATTTCCGTGGCACCATGACAACGGCACTAAAGGGAACAAGTCGAGCAAACTAAATTTCAGGTTAAACAATCACATCAGTTTAATGACCGCTAAAGACTTGGAAACAAGGGCAGTGATGCTCATCTCAACCCGACATTGTAAATTTTTATTTGTACATCCACCCCCCCCTCTCTTATCCTTTTGAAATTTTTATTTCATCCTGCACTGTATACTGCTTTCTTGCATTCTGATTTAAAATATTTGCTGCCAGTTTGTGTGGTTGCTAATATCATTGTTTTTTTTTTACTTGTAAGATAGGCAGTGTTTTAAATACATTATGTAATTATGGGTTTAAAAATTGATATCATTAAGTGATGCCTTTTTCATTTGACTCCGCTGTTGTTCTTTTTAAATAGGTATATTCCTATATGACTATCAGTACCAGCTGTATTAGCTCTTCCATCGGGGGGGAATAAATCTGTGTAAAACAAACTACTCTGTGTAACCTGGCCTACTGGATTTATTATAATAAATCTTTCTAGCCCAGGATGCTCAGAACAGCTATTCATTAGAAATCGTTTCATTGTTTATGTCTATTTGGTCATCTTTATTAAAAGCAATGAAATGTTGTATATTTATGAATGTTTCACTTTGTGGATCTGATCGTTGATTGGTATGTCTGAGGGGGGTATGGCATTACAGTACAGTATGTCTTAACTCATTATAACGGTTTATTTAAGAACAATATTGTACACAGACACTAAAATTCACCCATGCAACAACATTCATCTTGAGTAAGTGCATAATGTAGCAGATCCTGAGCCCAACCCTGGGAACACTGAGTGTGAGGCAAGGATAAACCTCCTGTCTATTCATCTCAGGACACTACACACACACATTCTCACATTTGCATCTAGGGGCGGTTTAGCATAGCTAGACTGTTTATAGACATGTTTCTGGGAGGTAGGAGGAAAATTAATCCAGAAGAGAACACAAGAACATATGAAATGCTACACAGACGGAGCTCATGGTCAAACTGTACCTGTACCTACAGTATACCAGGGTACTCAAGGAAAACAAGCATGCGTGCATACACACACACACACACACACACACACACACACACACACACACACATAAACATTAATCTGCATGTCTGGAGTGCCTGGAGGAATCCCACCAAGCACAGGTAGATTACTCCTAGGTGAGAATCGAACCCTCAACCCTTCAGGTGTCACTACAATAGGTCCTGAAGACTAGAATTTACATGTGTACCTCATTAAAACCTACTTCAGTTAATCATCTCCCGAACAAGGTCTTGTTAAGCTGGATTCAGTGTGTTACAAAGTTACAAACACTTAATGTCGACAGAACTGGGTTCCTGGCCTCTCAGGACCTTGAATGTGACGTAACTGTGTGAAAGTCAAAGCAGTAAACTACATATCCCAGAATCCTCCGTGCATGCGGAAGTTGTCTGTGCCGACCTTGGGAGAAACTACAGTGGGAAAGCATGGCGAATAAAGATCCCAACGTGAGTAACTTACACTTACAAATTATTTTTTACCGAAAATTTATGATTTTACGGATATGTTCAGATAAGCTGTGTTTATTTAATAACGTTACGAGAATTATACGTTAAAAAACGCCAAGTATTAGCTACTAAGTTACACTATAGCACTGGTGCATTAGGCTAGCATACAGGACTACAACGCAGAGAAACACTGCTTGCTTGCTAGTGTTTATAATCTGAGTTGAATATTCGTATTAATTTATTACAGTATTTCATTATATGCGTCCTCCTGTTTGAAACACCAGACAAGCTCATGCAGCTCTAAATTATCTCTAAATGTCTAACTGATCACACATACACTCATACTGTATATATAAATAAGAAACAGTGCAGTTTATTCCACAGGTTCCTAACCCTGGTCCTGGAGAACCCACACTACTGTACATTTTACCATTCCCCTGATCACCTTTTTCGGTACTTTAACAGCGCTTTTATTTGTGTCGAAATAAATGTTGCAATTCCTCTATGCTCCTACAGGTGGTGCTATCACATATTCACACAAGAGCAAATTAGGTTGTGTAGAACTGGAACAAAATCCATTCAGTCATTCATCGTCTATACCGCTTTGTCCTGTATACAGGGTCGCAGACGGCCTGGTGCTGATCCCAGGAGACTTTGGGAACGAGACGGGGTACACCTTGGACATGGTGTCAATTCACTGCAGGGCACGACATGCGCGCGCACACACACACTGGGCAATTTTGTGATCAACTAATCTGTATGTCTTTGGCACTCCACACTGAGGCAGGAATCGAACCCCCCCCAAACCACCCCCCCCCCCCGCGACCTTGTACATAGGATAAATCGGTATAGAAAATTAATTAAAAAATAAGAGAATGAAGATCCCGACAGAATCTCAGTACAAAATCAAATCAGCAACTGGGTCAACATTGTGATAATATCATATAGTGTGATCTCTGGTGATTCTCATCCCTGTTAACCATTGTTAAATTTTCTTATGAAATAGATTTTTCAGCATTTGAGGGATTTTGCTGGCCGCATGTCCTCTGGCCCTCGGGGTGCAGGGCTTGGATTGAAGTTACTAATCGGCGCTGGTGCACTTGCTTATGGAATCAAAGAGGCCACATATACAGGTACTGCCCATGACTGTATACTCTTATTATTTGTACACTAAAAGGCCAAACGTTTGTGAACACTTGACAATCACACCCATACATGATCTAAGCATGAGCGTTCCTAAAACCTAATTTGCACACACAGTTGTATAGCATGTCTTTGTATGTAGCATTCCAATTTCCCTTCACTGTAACTAAGAACTTGTTCAGACTGCACTTAATAAAATGTTATTGGATTTTTTAAAATCGGATTTGAATAAAATCCAGACGTTTGAAATCATATTTCCACCTAAAGATGCGTCTCAGTCTGGACACTCTACCCCCTCTAAGAAGATGTCAACTACGTTACGCTACAAAATATATAATTTTGTAGAAAGTAAAGTTGAGTCTACAGAGGGTCTTTTTCCCCTTTTGGCCCTATTACCAATTAAAATGTAAAAAAGCACGACCCTTGAGATTTCATTAAATTAATTGTGTTTTCAGAAAGAATTGCTGGCTTAACCACAGTATGGAAATAGAGCACTGCAGTCTGTGGAAAGGGGACAAAGCAAAATGTCTCATAACACTTTGTTATAAGAGTACACCTCTCTTTTCTCTTTTTTTTGTCATGGGTTAATTTCTAATCTCCATGTTTTTAAACATGACAGATTAGTCTGCCTGTTGCATCACATCTGCAGAGAGGTGCACATATCATTAAAAACTAAGTGAACGATTTTTGTGTATATATAGTCATTAACACTCTTGTATGTTTGTCCTGAAGTGGAGGGTGGTCAGCGAGCGATCATCTTCAACAGAATTGGTGGAATGCAGATGGACACGGTCCAGTCTGAGGGGTTACACTTCAGGTACCAGTTGTACAAATGACACTTTCTTTCACTTTACTACTCTGATGTATTAACCCTCATCATTCCTTAAGTGTCATTGTTTTCTCCCTTCCGCTAGGATACCATGGTTTCAGTACCCCATTATATACGATATCAGAGCAAAACCACGCAAGATTTCCTCTTTGACCGGAAGTAAAGGTAGATGACATTCTAAAGATAATCCTTTATAAAACATAACTTAACTCTGGTTTATCACACCTGAGTTCAATTTCTCCATATGCATCACAGATCGAATCAATGCGTTAGTTTACCGTGTACAGTATAGACAGTGTGCAGAAGAAACAGAAACAAAAGTGCGACACAGCATGGCTTACTCCAAGAAAAGGAAAGTAGGACTATGAAAACTGAACCTTCAGAGTGAATGGACAGATCAATATATGTACAGTATATACTTCCTGCAATAATAAAAAGCAGTAATGTTGAGCACCACTATGAGATAAAACACGGATAGTTAGAGCAAACATATGCTCAGCAGCCCGCGGTGAGGGTGTGTAAAATACCCGAAATGACGGAGCAACCAGAGTCCTTTTACATTTATAAGATTCAGTCAAGATTGATTACAAATTGTTGTTTATATTCCGTACAAATACAAGGCCATTGAAGTTCCAACTGTCCACATGTTCAACATAGTTACTGAAAACTGACAATAAATATTATTAAAATGCTATGGAAATTTTCAGTTGCAGAAGAGTTTAGATAATTCATTTTCTCTTCCCTGGGTTGTTTTTCACTCTCATTTGTGATCAGACCTTCAGATGGTGAACATTGCGCTGCGTGTGTTGTCACGGCCTGTGGCCTCCAACCTTCCTTTCATGTACCAGCATCTGGGGCAGGACTATGACGAGCGTGTCCTTCCATCCATAGTTAATGAAGTTCTAAAGAGCGTTGTAGCCAAATTCAATGCCTCACAGCTAATAACCCAACGAGCTCAGGTAAGACAATATTATATAGAGTATGTACACTCGTACTGCTAAGTTCCAGCTGGTGTTGAACTGCCTAAACTGCCATATGATGTTCTGGATCATATTTGACTTGATCTATTCCAGTAAACAGATCATAGATTCTTTAGTTTACATACAATTAGAGGTTCGGTTAACAAATTTCCATACGAGATAAGAGAGCTTTGCATACGCCATACCCCTTCTCAGGTGTTTTTGGGGCTTACAGATAATATCACACAAACATGTCATCCTAATGCAAACTCGCTGCTGTAGTGTTTATTTATAGCTGTTTAGAAACGGAATTTATTCATAAAATATATAATGGCACAAATACAGAGAATGGAGTGAAACTGAAAGTTTTAGTAAATGTGGTGACACAAGCGTGTAGGACCTAGCAATGGTAAGAAAAAAGCAATACACATGAGATCTTCCCCAGAAAGCTTTCACTCTCATTTTTTTGTTTACATCAGCGATTAATTTCATGTCAAGGTTCCCGACTCTGACATGCACACGCTGATCTCTCTGCGCTCAGGTTTCACTGCTGATCCGTCGGGAGTTGTTTGAGCGCGCTAAAGACTTTAACATCATCCTCGATGACGTAGCCATCACTGAGCTGAGCTTCAGCAGAGAGTACACGGCAGCTGTGGAGGCCAAGCAAGTCGGTACGTACTGTAACACGCAGAGGTGCATAACAGCCGCTTTTAGGGAGGATCTCCTGGATGAAGGGTTGCATGCGGAGGGTTAAGATGGTCTTGTTGTCTTTTAGCCCAGCAGGAGGCCCAGAGAGCTCAGTTCTTTGTGGAAAAAGCTAAGCAGGATCAGAAGCAGAAGATTATTCAAGCTGAAGGAGAGGCCCAAGCGGCCAAAATGGTGGGAAAGATTTCTCTTAAGTTTTAATAATGATCTTAATATTATAGAATCTTACCTAGGGTGTGTTTAGTAGAGGAATATGTATGTGGGGATATAACAATTCTATTTATGTTTGTTTTTACAGTTGGGAGAGGCAGTCACAAAGAACCCCGGATATCTAAAACTCAGGAGGATCCGAGCAGCACAGAACATCGCTAAAACCGTATGTCAATCCATAATGCTTTATTTACACTCTTACTCGTCCTAGAGCTCCGGAGATTTTACTGTTTACCATTAAGCATTTTTGGGTTATTCCTTCCTGTCCATAGACTCTTTATTTGAGATAACGTTCACTAATTCTAGATGATGATGACAGTTATTAGTTTAAATCCGTGCATGTTTTAATGCTCTTGTCTAAAAGCATTTTCTCTTGTATTTCAGATTGCCACTTCCCAGAACAAAATATATCTGAATGCAGACAGTCTAGTCCTGAACCTCCAGGATGAGTCATTTAATAAGTATGTCTTTTTGTCTACTTCCCATTATTTTACTAATATTGAATATTTTCTTTTACCAAAGTATCAAAAAAATTAATCGCAGATGCTTAATTTAGAGGAACACAAACATCTGTGTTTTAGCTCTCGAGCTGGTTATGTCATACGAATGAAAAGATGTGCATACAGATATAGTGGATAGCGCTGTGGCCTCGAACTTCCTGGGTCAAGGGTTTGAATCCTGTCTCGTGTCTCCCTTTGATTGGTGGGCTTTTTTTCCAGGTTTTTTTCCCCCCATGCAGATTAGACTACTTGACCTTCCCAAATTGTTAGGGTTTATCCCGCCATGAGGTTTACTGGGATGGGCCCCATGCATCCTTTCACCATGAACAGGATAAGCAGTATAGATGAGTGAATGAATTAATGAATGCAGATATTATGTTTGCTTCATACCTAGTTTATGGAAGGTGACCTTTGTGGACTATTGTCTCGTCAGCTGGCAAAAACATGGAGACGCCGTTAACTTGTATCATGGTCATGTAAAACTTTTGCCCATCTGAACAAATATTTACCTGAACATTCCATTCAAAATTACACCCATCGGATGCATATTTATTATCTAGAGTTTAATCACTACAGGTTTTTTATAATTTATCCTATGAGCATGGAGCTGCTTCATTCCCTGACACATGCTAACGAACCCTTTTTCTGCGCTTTTGCGGTGAAATAATGGCTTGGCTTTTCCTCTTTGCACCACTACTTCCCAAGCCAGATGTGTTATCTGTATGATAATCTGACATGATGCGTATTTAAATAATACCTCAGTTATAATACCTGCACCATTATATTCCGATAATGCTTATTTTAATATTTTAATATTCTTCTGAAGGTGATTGTAACATCTCTGTTTTTGTTTTGCAGCTTGTCACTGAATAAAAAGAAGTGAGCTTCCCAGAAAGTGCTTTCATTCTGTCTGTATGAGGTGTGTGTGCATTGACATCAATGTCGTTGCAGGATCACATTCTTCAGGTGCCCCTTCCATAGGGCAATGATTACTTTAAATTCATTACACACATTTGTCAGTAAATATTAAAGAAGATTTATTTAATGAAGTTCACTTATATATTCAGTTGTATATTGCAGTTTTATGCAACACAGTCTTTTATGAAGTTCTTAATGAAATGAGCTCACCTTACCATTAATTCTCCTGATTCTTTTCATCTCAAATGTGTTACCGTGATTTACCAGTTTTACGGTTTAACCAGTTTTCTGAAAGTATTCTTTGTCTTTGCTGTATCTCTGTGCGACTTAGTCATGAAAGGACAGCAAAATAAAACCTGTTTGTGTCCAAAATGTCACTTGGAATGTGTGCTTTTTTTCAAAGTTTTTATTCAAAGATGAAATGGTCAGAACATCAAAAGATGTGAAGTGTCAGTGTGTATGCTTGCTTCACCTATTACCGTTCTGGATTTACATAGCGGAAATGTACCCGTGACTAGTCCTTTTAAAGGCTATGAATCACTACATCATCCATTCATTCATTCATGCAGCTAAGTTAAGGCTGTAAATGGAGGTTGTGAGTTTAAATGTATGGAGCCTGTGTGGGCTGTGCTATGCTATATGCATGAATTGTAACGTGCATCACCAGTAAGCTGCTGAAGATGAAAGTCCTCATCACTTTCGATCCCTCTCAACCGCACGCTTGCATCATTGAAGTGAGAATTAAAAAAAATAATAATAAAAAATTCACCAGAGGATCACCTGCTCTGCATGGAGGCTCTGGATCAGCGCTCAACACATCTCATCTGTGCTTGTTTCCGTGTCTATTTTTACTTTTCTGTTCACAGATAAAACTACTCAGTTGTCTGTCTCCACATCTGACGTATGCGAAATATTTCCAGCACGAGAAAACGCTTCGTCTATTTTAACCTGACTTTTTTCATAGCGAACTCTGACAAGTGGATGAAGACAGGAAAGTTGCTGACTGCCTGTTTAAGGGCTCGTCAGCACTCTTGTTCAAGTTCTTAACACGCATCTATATTGTCTTAATATATTCAGATTGTTTTGACTTTTTCATCTACGTGAAATGATTTTGAAGTTTTGCTATGGCCCTGTTAGAGTTTTTCAGTCAGGGTATTTAGATCAGGAAATGTTTTTATAAATTTGAGTCCTGGAATATGCCAGTGGCAACACAACTGATGCGATAACCCGATCAGTACATTCAGGTCTTTATTGTACTGCCAGATAATATTGCAACTGAAGCAACCCCAGATCATAACACTGCCTCCAGAGGTTCGTACAGTGGGCACTGTGCATGATGGGTTCATCACTTCATGTGCTTCCCTTCTCACCCTGAAGATCCCATTGCTCTGGAATAGGGTAAATCTGGACTTATCAGACCATCATTTTTCTATTGCACCAAAGTTTAATCGCTATTCTCCCTAGCAAACCCAAACCTGATTAGTTTCATGATTTCATTAGTCTTATGGCCACACAACTGTTTAGTCCCAATCCTGTGTGTTAAGTAAATTATATTCATCTCACCCTCATGGTACAAGAGAGCACTAGGTGGAGCCAAACACCACTTCTTTCAGTCCAGACATCCTCCAGTCTGATTCAGGAATGGATGGGATTGTGTATTTATGGACTGAAGCAAATGCAGGGCTTCACCCAAAGCCACACGCCTTTGGCTCGTGCATGTAAAGAAGTGTGTTTGTTTCTGTGTGTATTTATTGCCTCTTGTTTCTAAGGCGTGCATTCATCTCTGCTGGCCCCCATACAATGTACTGTATGTCTGATGAAAAGCCCCATTGAGTGTGAGGGGGGTGGGGCCACATGCTTATTCATGAAGGTCTGTTGAACAGAAGCCCGTGCGGGCGTCCTGCATCCAGTGCAGCCTCCTCCTGCATGGATCAGAATGGCACTTCCTGTTGATGCTGGATGCTGTCTCGTATCCCGTCCCATAAACATCCCAGTCAGGATTGATAATTATCTAAGGTTCTTTATTATTCTGAATCCATCACACCAAATTATTTCACAGATTAAGATGCTCACTTACTGACACAAGGTGCCAGTGTCCTTTTTATCGCTTCTCGGATGAGCACGGTGCTTCAGCTGGTGTGTTTCCATAGCAACACTGCTGACCTCACGCTGCGACAGCCGCTCTGGGCCGGTTGCCATGGTGACTTGTCGTGATATCAGAGCTGAGCTCCGGTTGCTGTGGCAACTACACCTCCTGGCTCAGCAGCTATTCCTGCAGAGCCTACAGGCAGAAGTACTACAATGTCAGTTTTTTATGTGTGTGTGTGCATGTCCATATATGTGTTTATGTCTTGGTGGGTACAAAATGCCCCTGTAATTATAGGAATATCTGACAGTTTTGACCTTTTGGGGATGTCTTTAAAAGGAAAACCACTTTTTTTTTTCAAGGTTCACTAAGGTCTCTCTTTTTGTCCTTTAAGGTTAGGGTTTGTTAAAGAAAGCTCCTCACAAGGTCAGTATGTCAAAATATGATAAACATGTGAGTGTCCTTTTTCAGAATCCCTTCACTGCTTTAATATTTTGCTTATTTCCCTTTCGTGCAATTGTGTTACATCATGTTTAGCTCCATTATGGACGAACATCTGAACACTTATTTCCAAATGCAACGTTCCCCTTTCAGTCATTAATGTAGCCTTCACTTATCACTTATTAGTTCTGTTCAATCCAAGTTGCAAACAACTGTCAATGTCATAATGCGTTCATTTATTTGAATCCTGTTTTAATCCCATTTTAAACCTTCCTGCACCTCTTTTATTTACTTCCAGACTCTCAGACGGCTCTGAGATAGGCTGTGTTGTGTATGAGAGAAAGAGAAGGTGTAAATGCAAGTAAGCCTCATTGAGCGGCAGACCGTGAGTCACTTAATGCTTCTCTCAAATCTGAAGAGCTTTTCAAGGGCAGTGAACAGTGAGTTAGATCTAAAGATGGCGCTCTAGGTTAACTAATACACAATGGCCATAGCGCATCTTTATGCAAAGGATATAATAGTCTCGTTTTCCTACTGAGTACGCATCATAGACATGTAAATGACTGTCTACACCACACTAGGTGTCCTTTAAAAGATTGCTCGTGTTTTTAAAAAAGGTAGCTGGGTGACATGAAGAAGGGAACATTATTGTGTGTGTGTGTGAGAAAGAGCGAGACAGAGAGTGAGAGAGAGAATGTGAGCCAGTTTCACATCACAGTGACAAGTCAAGATCACGTGTACAGTCTGTGTGCCTGTATAGTTTCTGTGGCTCATTAAAGGTGTGTGTGTGTGTGTGTGTGTGTGCGTGTGTGCGTGCGTGCGTGCGTGCGTGCGTGTGTGTGTGTGTGTGTTGGGTCTCACATGGCAGAGGTGTGGGACACAGTGCTGGCCCTCCCCCTCTCTGACACGGTGATAAAGGAGTCCGCTGTATCTACCCCGTCTGCCCCCTTTCGTCCTATTCTTTCTCCCTCCCTTGTCCTCTCACCGCCGTCTTCTTGTCACACCACCTTCTTCTTCCTCTCCTCTTCCATCTCTCACTTTTCTCCATGTGTCTTCTTCACTGAATTCTGTACAATGATGTTTAAGTGGCTCCAGTGGCAGTCATCAGGCTGAAAATGTTTCAGCCAGGCCTGTTAAACAAAAATGTTCATGTATTTGGGAGACACACTGGATGCATTGATACCTATGCCTTTTTAGTGTTATGGAGAGAATACTATGAGTATGCATTAAACCGATCATAAATACATTATTCGAAAGCTTAAAACCTTTAAGCTTGAAAGAACAAGCATCCAGGATTCCTTTTTCTTTTCAAATTGCATGCAGGTCAGCAGTCAAACATGAAGCTTATTTGTCAAATATGAAATTCATTATCATGGACATTGTATTTATAGCATTGCATTTAGTGCATATTCCTTTTTTTCTTTCAAAAATGGTTTTTGGCCCTCTTTAAAACTAACATACAGAAAATATGTAGTTGCAAAAGTACAAATGTGCTGTTATCATCAACAACTAAAAAAATAATAAAAAAATGCAGTCTAATGCACATGTCTATTTAAAGAAGAAAGGGCAGACATATAGACTTGTGTGATAGGCCATGCACACTTCTGATTTATATTGGACTGCAAATACAGGCATTTATATTAGGAGCACAAATCTTTTTTTTTTTTCAAATTGTGTTAAACCTCTAGTGCACACGTGAGAGCCGAAATGTCAGCTGAGTAGTCTTTAACGTAAACATAATTAACCTACTTTGCATGCTCAATACCAGAGCAGACAATTGTGTCCCAGGTTGGAGCACATCACATGAGCTCATTTCATTCACATTCACCCCCATCTCCTTAATAAAATATAGAGCACTAGATTAAACAGTGTTCTTATAGTATAACTTATGCACCTCATATCTTGGCTTCACCTGACTGCAGAAGTAATGTGGTATACTGTATATGATGAGTGTTCAAGTCAAACCAGGACTTTTGATTGTGCAGAATAAAAGAACACAGTTATTAAAGTAAAAACAAGCTTTATTTCTCTATATAGTCCCCTGCTATACTAATACACTCATTCCAGCATTTCATTAGTGATTGGATACCATCAAAGTACAAAGTTTTCTCAGTAAGCTGGCGCCATCATCGGACTGCCTCCTTCACGTCTGAAACGCTGGCCTCCCAGGAACTCCTTTCATGGGACGAACCATGTGAAAATGGTTCGGATCGAGGTCAGGACTGTACCGGGAATGCGGCAATAACTCTCAGACGAGGTTCCAGTAATGTGCTAGTGGTGTTTGTGAATGATTGTGTGTTCCCAGTTCCCAAAATCGATGGACAACTTGTCTTGTTGTTTTCTATCAATTTTCAAAGATCAGGTGTTCCACTCGCTCAGTTTTTACAGAAACAACTACAGTGGTCATCGAGCCACTTTGAATGTGATTGTCATTCACGGACTTACAGTTTCTTTAAAATGTTTTCCTCATTTAAATGTTTTGATGTAAAATATGATCCAAAAACTAGGTCAGGAATAAAACATGAAAAAAATATTTTAGTTTAAGAAAATATTCAATAAAGTGGTTGTGTAATGGTGGCCAATGCACAATGGATTTCCTTTAACCTTAAAGTTGATTGTTTTCCAATAACAGCACGTCATAAAGTATTTTATTCTATTTATACCACAGCAATTACCCGGTTATTATATATATATATAGTTTTTTTTTAAGGAACACACTTTGTAGTTACATTTAATCATGTGCAGCATCATACCCGTCATACCCTGACTTTCTCTTCAAGCTAATAAGGCAGCTTAAAACTGCAGCTTGTCATGTTGCCAAGCAAAACAGAAAGCACAATGTCCCCTATCCTGAAAAACATTCCTGTGGTGTAAAATTTACTGACTGTTACAAAGCACTGATAATTACACAGTATGTTTTTTTTTCTATTAAATTTAGGACCATCAGTTTATTTATTATTAGTCATAGATTAGTTTAGCCTGAAAAATATATATAATATAAAAATATATTATATTATGAAGAGAATAAATTATAATGGTTGTTAATTATAAATGAATGTTACTATGCTATATGACAAAACATAGTTATATAACCCATGAACCAGAATAAAATGTTATGGAAATTATGGACTGATTGTACTATATTGTGTGTGTGTGTGTGTGTGTGTGTGTGTGTAGTATAATACCAATCTAGCTAATAAAAATTTGGCATAACTGTTGACTTATATAAGAAAATGTAACTTGCTTGTTTTTACGCAGTAATTATTGAGTTATGTTTATTTAAAGGGAAGTCACTGATTTGTCTTAGGGCTTAATGGTTTGCAGATATGAGCAGAGATGGGGACATCTTACCATCACACAGTGGCAGTAGTGCTCTGATGTCTGAGTCTAGGAGAACTTCCTGTTTTTCTGTGCACTACTTTCCTGTGGCAAGGACAAGGAAATAAGCATGTGACCAATCATAGCAAACACACAGGCTGTGGTCAGCGCTGAGGCTCAAAGCTACAGAAGCCTCCCACGTGTATAAAAACAGCACTGGTAAAATATAGATAATGTGTCAGAATTACTCAATTACCTAATTAAAACCAGCAAAAAAATAGTCATGTGTTTCTGCGTGTGACAATTGTTAAAAACCTTTTACAGTATTACAACTGTAATGGAATTCAGTGACAAGAAAAAAAAAATACAAAAGTGCTTTCATAGCCAAGCAAGTCCATCTGAAGTTGGAGAACATTGCTGATTACTAATCAGAAGGTCAAGGGTTCAGGCCAGAGAACAACCAAGCTGCCTCTGTCACAAGAGCTTCTCGCCTCTCATTTTTGGCGAGTGTTGAATCTCATTTTCAGTCCAGTGCTTGTACCTGACCAGTTTCATGGCAATGTTTTTGTGCATTAAAGCCACACAGTATTGTATTTCTTGCAACAGTTTTGGTTACTGTTTCATAATGAGTCATATTTTATGGCAAAATTTATCTTCATTTTCAATACTGATTTTTTTTTCCAAGTTTTGTCTTTATCTTTAATTATGGCATTTGCCAAAGACATCCCAAAGACTAATGGCGGCCAATTCATGCGTTAAGATTATTCCCAGAACTACTTTTTCACAATTTGATTCCTGGATTATGACTGGAATTACCATGGGTAAAAAAAAAAATTAATAAAAAAAAAAGCAAATTCAGGTCATCAGTACATTCAGGACATCAGATGACTTAATTTTATTGCCACATAACGTTGCTGAGCCTAGACCTGGCCAACTAAAGCATCCCCAGATCATAACACTGCCTCCAAAAGGCTTGTAAAATGGGCACTATGCTGAATGCAATGCCCTTCTTACTCTGACACGCCCATCACTCTGGAATAGGGTCAAGCTGGACTCATCAGACCACATGACCTTTTTGCAATGCTCGAAAGTCCAATCTTTATGATCCCTAGCAAATTGAAGCCTTCCTTTATTATAAGTCTCTCTATCAAGTGGTTTTCTTATGGCCACATACAGTAGCTGTTTGGTTCCAATCCTGTTATTTCTTATTGCATTTTGCATGTGGAAATGCACTTACTTTCACTATTAAACACAGCTTTAATTTCAACTGACAATTTTGTATGATGCAACTTGACTAAGCATTTAAGTGATCTCCGATCAGGTTCAGTCATGAATTGCATTTCTTTTGCAAAGTTGACGTTTCAGCACTAAACACTCCTTCCAAATTTTGATAATGTGTTGGACACATTATTAATCCATTAATCTCATATCTTAATAGGTTCCTTGGTGCAGTTCAATCTTTTTAAAACACTCCTCTAAAACACAATAACATCCTTACCACCATGTCGGATAAATCTTCTGGCATGGTTGATTAAGAACTAGATGCAACTGACTGCATCAGTTTGGGTTAAAAAATGGTTGCCAACTGAATCATGTAATCATTGCAACAATTATCCAATAAAAGCATATTTTATATTTGTCATTAGGTCCACAATATCACAGTCCTAAATTAAAAAAAATATAAAAAACTCCCTGCCCTGTCTTGCTCTTAAAAGCCTGTTGTGCTTTTTTAAAAGAGATTTTGCATTGTAACCTCAGACTATTTTATAAATTGGTCATGAACAAATGCATTCTCAACTATGAGATACATCAGCAGTGACCTTTGTGATAATAAACTGTTTACTGATTCTCCACACCACAGAGCTGTCCTCTGAGTGTAAAATGACATAAGCAGCACAAACGGCTAGACAGTAATGTGGATATGGCTGCCAGGTTCAAACATTCACGTAGGAATGTTTCAGTTCGGTGTGGCAGTGCTTGTTCTCCCCAGAGCCTCGTGCTGAAACAATAATTAATCGAGTTGTCTGTAGGAGGTGGCCGTCTCTCACAGCACTGACCCTCGTCACTCACGCGCAGATACACTGATCCAGCTCTCTCTATGGTTCGAATATTCTTCACGTAATCCTGTTCATGAGAGTGAAGTAAGTCTTAATGGGCATCTGACAGGAATACACATTACTGACATTTGCAAGCAAATCAGGAAGACACCATTATATGTGTAGATAAACATGATTAATAAACAATTGCTACATATTCACAACGGTGTCATTTACATCGTTACATAGATTATCATACATTATTCATATCATTTTTGTATATATGTACACACTGCCATCAAAAACACAAAAAAGTATGTGTTTGAATGAAAAAAAACAAAAACAATATAGCACAGACATAGACATAGACATGTGAGTGTGTGTATGTGTGTGTGTGGTGGCGGGGGTGGAGGGACACTTATTAGGTGATATTTGTGTGTGGTCACCTCTCTAATGCAAAACCTCATCACATTTTTTCCTTATGCAAAGGACATGCCAAGAGGTTCATCACCAGTTATAATCTTTCTTCCATGTCCATCTTTCAGGGCACTTGCACTCAGCCACCAGTAAGTGCGTATGCATGTTGATTAGTCACAAAGAGGTGGCGGTGGGTTTGAAGTGGGCCAGAGGGTTCATCCGTTCCTGAGTCTCTCACCCTGCTCATGCAAACTGGCCTTCACAATCAGCAGCAACATGTATGATTTCGAATCGGATCGATACCTCACTACTGATGTTTGCAAAAAATAACATGAGCATGATCTTTGTCTCCAGTGATCACAGTAGACCCGTTCCTGTGGATATTCGAGAAATGAGAACAATATCCAGTAGCTGAAGTTTTTATACTCCTTTTGTACTCCTTATACTACATTTTACTGGCATGCCTGTTTATAAGCAGATGATTACTGTCTTTGTCAAAATGAATACTCCTTACATTTCCCCCAACAGCTCTATGCTTGACTACCACGAACAACAATTTGCAGTCATTCCCACATTTACTGAGAAATCTTTTTTTTTTCTTTGACTTCTGTATTTGAGTTTTTAATTCTGTATAAAATGTAGTCATGTTCAATAGGCTTGTATATGGAATTTTTAATTCAGTTTAAAAGATTTAAAATGTCTTTACATGTAAGTGTCAGAATACATCAGACATGAAACATTTTAAGATGTAATTCAGTAGAGATTGAGCATTTTCACCCTGTCACTTTTTTCCCCAGAGGATACACTGATATGACTGCCTTTTAAGTTGATATTTAAAAAACTTATAACCATAGCAATGCTCTTATGAATTATAACAAGTTACCTATGTTAACTAAATAACGTCTCAAATTCCTAAAAACTTTGGAAAATGAAGTGCCTTATTTTTTTGCCTAATTTACTAATAATTTTAAGGGAAATATTATAAATAATAATGTTTAAAATTAATGTTTACTGCCCTAATATTTGCAGGTGTGCTTCTATTATAACTGTGTTCAATTCAAAGCCTTTTTATGTTTTTATGTTTTTATGTACAGGCAAATATGGTAAATTGTCTGCGGTGATCACGCACGCACTAGAGATGCAATTGGAAGAAACACTTGAGTATTCCTTTAATCACTGTTGCTTTTCTTCCATTTTATAACTTTTCCTCTTTGTTTTTTTTTTTGTTGTTGTTGTTGTTGTTATTTTTTATTGATTGCAGAAATCTAGAAACTAAACCCTGTATTGTACAACTAACTATAAATTTCTATTCTCTGTGTGCAAATTAATTATTAGTCTTTTCTCCACCTCTTCCCAGCCTTCACTGCCTCTTTCTGTCCACTGCACTATATATTATTTTGTGCCTCTATTTTATGATTCTCTTTGCATAATGTTTATCACTTCTTGCTTATCTAAGTTTGAGGACATGATTAAGCTCTGATTATAGAAGTGCCGAGTACATTGCTCATTCTCAGTAATGACCGAAAGAGTCTTTTCCCTAAAAAAGAAAAAGCAAACTACAGTGTGAGGTTAAAGCAACACGGAAACCAGCTTGTTCTCATGTCTTGCTACTGAGTCATTATACAAATACAAAGTTCTACATGCTGACTTGCGAGGAATGTATGAAATCCTGTCCAAGTCCAGGTGTGTAGAAAGTGTTTTGAAAGAGGGTGTTTACCTTTACTGTTTTGTTTTGCATATTTATAGGTTTTTCTAAGGTTGGAAAAGTAAAGGTGAAGTCAAATCCTCTTGCTTTTGGAGTGTTAATGGGGAAGTGTAAGTGTTAACCATGAAACTGACTTTGTTATATACAGAGGTCGTGTAGTGTAGGTCATTTTTCAATCAAATAAAAAAAGGATCTTTAGTAATCTTTATGTTAATGATTATAAATAATAATAATAATAATAATAATAATAATAATAATAATAATAATAATAACAATAATAACAACAACAATAATAATAATAATAATAATAATAATAATAATAATAGTATTATTACTATTAATATCAATATTATTATTTGTTTATTTATTTATTTCATACAAAACGGCCCTGTCTTTTAGCAGATTATTTTGCTGGCCTTCATTTAGTTAGAGAGCATAATGATAGCTCTGTTGCTTCTGGCCATATGTGTAAAATGAAGCTGTGGGAAAACTGCCTTGTAATGATGAACTGCAATTCACCTGAAAAGCTTGAAAGCTTTTTGTCTTAAGTACAGTGGTGGGTGCAAAAGCATTATGTGCTCTATTTCAGTGCTGTGTTTGAGGCACTTCAGCCTTTTCAGCTACTGTAGGTTGCATGGCCGTTCATTGTATCCATTCAATCATTTTTGGAATTTATTTGACAGCTACAGCCTTTTAGAATCTGAATGCCATTTGAATGCCATTTCTAAAATAACAAAACAGAACGCATACTTTATTTTTCTATTTATATATTGGCCATAGTAGGCAGTCCTTTAAAGCCTGGTGGAAGATCACCCTTACAGGATTATGTGTGATTACTACTCGCTGTGTTTAGCTCGTCTCCAGCTGCTTTAATCGGCCATAATCCTGATTTAATTCTCAGTGTTTAAAAAAGGAGGACACAAACACAGTCATATACTTGAACCTAAAATAATGGTCTTTTGTCCTCTAATGATGGCAGGTGATGTAAAAACTATTTGCTTGCATGAGCCAAATCTCATGTGTTCACACACAAATTACTATACATGGTTTTTGAGAACCAGTTATTCAGTACAGGAATCAGTCTATGGTGGTGGCCCATTCATAAATATCAGCTGTTTAACAAGTCCATACATTTCAAATTCTATATATTTAGTGACCAACAATTAAAGAAAAAAAATACTAACATATATCAAATGGTATTTCATTAATTTTCTTGCCTCTTTAGGTGGTGTATGATTTTGGGAAAGCATGCTCACTGACCTAGGTAATTCTATACCTGATATCTGAGTTATAATTGCACCAAGTGTTCAAAAACATGAACTGTTGCAATGACCCACTGTGTCAGGACTGACATAACCCCATGTTTTCCCTATGCAGTACAGTAAATTGACAGGGTTGCCAGGTTCACAGTTTTCACACCAAAGTAGTCAAGTTCACAACACTATGCTGGCAAGGTCACGTTGTAAAGCAAATAATCGCCAATTTATGGTCACAAATTTTTGTTTAAGACTTCCCGCCTCACCATGATCAGAGCCGTTGCTGAGTTAGAGCCAGAAAATGTGTTTTAACTGCTTTTTCAGGACTCTCATTTGCATAGTGTCAGCAACCTGCTAGACCAGAATCAACAGTCAACACATCATATCTGCAACTGGGTCTGTGAATATAGTCCTTTAAATATTCCTTTTGTGCAGTTTACCTGATCATGTTTAAAATTAGGTCAAAATTACTTCACACCTTGAATTCCAGTTTGAATGAACCACTGGTTATACATTAGACTGTATACTAGACTGCACAGGAACTTCACAATAATGCATTAGAGAAGATGTACTGCCATTGTTGTTTTTTGACATCTATTATCCTCCACACGTGTGCATTTCTTCCATTTCAAAGAGACAGAAATGTATGTATTGTATAAAGGAGTATAAAGAGTATACAGAGTTTAAAATAAATAAATAAAAACTGCTAAAGTCACATCTTACTTTATTATCAGCACAGTGTGAAAAAGGAGACAAACAGATGTGTTTTTATGTTCCATATATGAGTCATTTCTGATTCTGAAACTGATCATCTCCATTGTATACTGGCTGCATTTTTTCTTACTTTTTAGCATATTAGCTTCATATTAATATATTAAGGCTAAGCTTATTCATTCATTCCTCAGCACCCTCTTTATGCTGGTCAGAGTTTGTGAGGAATCTGGACCCTATCCCAGGAACAATGTACACACCTGGTTAATGTAATTTTAATTTTGTGTCACCCACTGAAGGACACCCATAGGGGAGAACAATTTTACCCTGAGAGTAGGAGGTTTAGGGGTCTTTTAAGAGGCTGTACTATTGTTTTTGGCAAAGTTTTCATAATCATCTAAAAAGTGAGATTTTTCTTGTCACCGCCAACCTCAGATTGCTCATTAAGGACAATCCGAACATTTTGATTCATCAACATTTTCTCACATCCACATTTCCATAATTTTTATTTTGATTCTGGAAAGCTGCTTGGTGATATGTTAAAAGTGCTATCACAGAAACGTTACTGTAGCACAAACTACTACTATATACTCATATCATCTACCTAAACATTGTTACAGACCAAGTACACCTCTTGACTGCCACGGTATTCCCTAATGACAGTAGACCCTTTCAGCAGGATAATGCACTCTGCCACACTGCAAAATTGTTCAGGAATGGTTTAGGAAACATGACAAAGTGTACAAGTGTTGACTTTGACTCCAAATTTCCCCGATTGTAATCTGATACTCCATTTGTTGGATATGTTGCAAAAACAATCTGATCCATGGAGTCCACACCTCACAAGTAACATGACTCAAATGATTTTAATGTTATGGTTGGTTGGTAATTTTATATACAGTATACGTTTATTTCCAGTATCCAACACTCTGCACCATTTTCACAATGATTTATTTAGCAATATAGCCAAGATAAAGCAGTAACAGCTCAACCAATAGCCATATGCCACCTTTTATGCCAAAGTGTGGATAACATGATTTAAGCAAATACCCCCACCCTCAATCTACATTAACTGGTAAGCAATCATCATATTTTCTGTGTCTCATTTGCACCAGCCCTTCATAGAATCTCCACTACAGTGCATTGGTTTTTGTGTTTAAATGGCAATAACCATAGGGACCTAAAAACAGACACTGGTACTGAATTAATAGATGGATGGATGGATGGATGGATGGATGGATGGATGGATGGATGGATGGATGTTTTGTGAAATGCAGGGAAACTGTAGTGTTACAGGAATAACAATAGGGACCAATATATTAAAATAAGCACAAGGTGTTAAAATATGTGCATATGTAGAAAGGAGTGCAAATCACAGCATACAGATGCATGAAACAGGTGAGAAGAGTTAAAATACTGGTCACATTGGGCTGTTGGTTTTCAGAATAACGACATAAAAAAAAAAGATAATCCAGTTTGAGCAATTTGGGCCTAACTACTGATTTCAAAACTGGTGTGCAGATTTAAAATCTAAATTGTTTAACGGCAAAGGTCCAGGGCGTAGGTGAAATAGATAAAGATGTAAGTTGACATATTATAAATAGTATAAAAAATATATGCTAATGAGGAAGTAAAGCAGAATCTATGTATAAAAAGAATATTATATACATATATACGTTCAAGGAAGCATAGTGGTGAGGCCAGCTTAAAGTTCCAGGGTTCCCAGTTTAATCCCAATCTTTAGATATCATCTGGGCTTTTATTCTGAGTTTCATTTGTCCTCCGTGACTGTGTATGGGATGTTCCATCCAAAGTGTATTAACATCTCATGTTCAGTGAGACCAGGAAATGACAATAAGTGAAAATAAATAAATGATAGACTGGAGTATTTTTAGAGACCTAAAAACAATTTACACAATGTTGTATGTAATGCGTATGAATTATTTCAAGTTATGTATTATAGTGATGAGATGGATTTGGCTGTAGAGGGAATAGGCTCTTGGGAAAGACTGTTTTAGACATCTCTAATTTAATCCTGTTGTTGCATTAAGATCAAGGCGTTCCGGGGCAAAGACATATCAAACATGGGACGAATGCTTTGAAAGTGAGTCAGTCATGTGCATGTGTTACAGTTAAACTTTTATATCCACACCCAGAAAGTCCAGGAAACTCCCTCGCAACTGTGCATGTTACGATGAATGTTCAAGTCTTTACAGGTCGGGAAAGAATGAGTGATGAATCTTGGTTTCATAGCAGCTAGAGTTCGTGTGTCACATTTCTACAGCACATTTAGCTTTGTGCTTTTTTATTTCTGTCTATGAGGAACTGTAATTGGGCCACAGCAGAGACGTTTTGTGGATCCTCCTCCTCCTCCTCCTCCTTTTCATGCACAGAGCCGTTTGAGTGGCAGTTTGCTGCTTCCTGAAGCTGCCTTCTGCACTTCGCTCCTTTCCTCAACCAAGTCCATGTATGGTAAGGGACCAATAGAGTAGATGGGAGGAGGGACAGCTGGGAACAGTCAAGGCCCTAGAGGTAAAATTAACTCAAGAACAAGTATTTACTCTGAGGAATAGCATATTAAGGACCGAAGAGGAATTGGAACACTAGGAATACAGGATCATACAAAACAAATAAGGGTAATATGCTTGTTTAAGTTACATAATATATTACAAATCCTTAAAACCGCTTTCCAAAAATGGACGAAAGTAATGTTCATAACACCCACAGATGATGGTCATAAATGTTCCCTAAAAGGTAAAATTATAGACAAATTGTCATTGGACCAAGACACAATCTGTAGAAAAAGAAGAGGGAAAAATCGTATCCAAGTATGCAACAGGATTGGATGGGTTTGGTGTTGATCATTTCACTTTCTCCTTGGCATGTCTTGGCTAGTACAAGACACCAGGGAGATTTCTCAGAGAACCAAACACCACAGCAGGGGAAAGCGGGGTTTCCAGTGTGCCTGTGTCTGTGGTGTGTGCACATTTTTTCCCCTACTTTACTGGTATTTCAGTCAGATCTCGCTCCTTTTTTAAAGGAATTTGCATGAATATAGTCCTCCTCTGATGATAAAACATTACTTGTACAGACTTGTAAAAAAATTATTCACATTCCTTAGTTTCCCATGGCTGGGTTGCCTATATGAAGCTTAGAACTCAGAAGTGTAGTGCTGGGAATTGAGTGCTAATGGGGAATTTGTGTATAAGGATGCCACAAAAAAAAAAAAAAAACATAGTTAGATCAAGACTTTGAATTCACATGGCACATGAGCAGAAGAGTTTTATTAGGGTTCATATTCATAACAATGCTTCTCATCTCATCTCATCCAATGCTTTTCATTTTAAGTCCTGAGGAAACTAAAACAGGACCTCAAGGTGATGTTTAAAAAATATAAAACGGAGCAGCATAGTCACTGGGACTAGCGCAGGCGCGCAGGCCATAATTCAGTACCAGTCCAGATCCATGAGAGGAGTTTCATCCATATCTTCTTTTTATCCTCTTTAATGGCTACCGACACCTGCGCAGTGTCACGTTTCCGCCCCTGTCTTTGCCTCCCTTTTCACGCCGCGCATGCGCGCCAATCCAATCTTGCGCGTGCGTACTGACAGTTCCCTCCTCTGCGTCCGCCATTTCGCATGATCACGGCCATCAGCTTTGGTGTGTCGTGTCATGGTGGGAAAAAAAGCGCTGCTACAGTGAAAAAACACGCACACCGCACGTATATGCTGCCGTAAAATAGTTCAAGCAGCTAAAATGCATGTGTTTATTTACTTATTAGGGCTGAATAACAATTATAATGTACGAACTGCACAATGTCATTTCAGGCTTGTTCACAAGCCTCCCGCCATTTTCTCGAATTTTCACTTCTCAGGTCGGGCGCGCGCGCAGGTGTCTCGCTCTAATAGCTTTACTCTCACTTCAGGTTTCATCCAGCTGTATTTATTTATCTATTTATTTTCTGGCACCTTCACATAACCAGAGAATTTGCGGATCATAATTCCCAAATCTATATGTTTAGGAATCGTTCGCATAAATTTTTAACACAAAATACCTGCATTGACATAAGGTATGCTTAACCTCAGGGAGTTTTCAAAGGGGTATGTGAGGTTATTACTAGGGCAATAAACCGAGGCAATAAACTGCAGCTGGATGAACAAGTCCCCCCCCCCCAAAAAACAAAATGTCAAGGTTAAAATAAATGTGCATGAAAACCTCAAGAAGATTAGGGCGATCCTCACTCATCGTCTATACCACTTTATCCTGTATTCAGGGTTACGGGTGGCCTGGAGCTTATCCCAGGAGACTTAGGGAATGAGTCAGGGTACACCCTGGACAAGGTGCCAATCCATCACAGGACACTTCAGGCTTCGGGAACGCCAATTAGCCTAATCTGCATGTCTTTGGACTGCGGGAGGAAACCCACCAAACACGGAGGAGAACATGCAAACAAATGCACACAGACCCCCAAGGCGGGAATTGAACCTGGACACTGGAGGTGCAAAGTTATAGTGCTAACTGCTAAGCCACCATGCCTATTCTAATCCTAATAATTAATGATTTCCTGGAACAGTAACTATCATTCTAATTAGGCATAGATATACACAGTAAAACTCTAGGGTTGCAGTTATATAGTTTGTATGGAGCCATTTTGTTTAGATGGTTTATGATAAGCTTATCTCAATAATTTTATTTAAATACAGACTATAATCACATGCTAGTTAAGGGTAGTCAAACCTTTATCAAGAACATATTCGTAAATAAAACAGGTTTATGGTAATGGTAGTATGGTGGTATAGTGGTTAGCAATGTCATTTTGCACAGTCCGGGTTCGATTCTCTCCGTGCTTGGCGGGTGTACTCCGGGTGTTCCAGTTTCTTCCCACAGTCCAAGGACATAAATATTAGGTTAATTGGTGTTCCCAAGTTGCCCCATAGTGTGTGTGTGGGTGTATATGTGTGCCCTAGGTCTCCTGGGTGAGTGAATGAGGTTTATGGTGTACTAACATGTATCTTTTCCTGTCATGCTCATTGTAATATCTTTTTCACATTTACTTCAAAGATATCTTATAGTTTTACTTGAATAACCCATCCAAGAGTCCACTAATGTACCATAAATCATTCACAAAGGCACTCTGCATTCACATTACCAAGTAAGGAATATATTATACTAAGGGTAAAAAGATGTTCCTTGTGATATACACACCTACTCACAAGGAAAGGCATCCTGTTTCAAAGAATGTAAAGATAAAGTTGAGTGACTTATTTTACTTTATAAACAGTAATATTGCAATTTATAATATGTAATTTCTGTACCTGGACTCTAGGAAAGTGGTTTGCCATGTGTGTATTGCACGTATGGCACTACAGGCATGTTTAATTTGCTGAGATTTGTATTGCAATATAGACAATATATTCCATCCATGCATCCATCCAACTAGGAACCACGGAAGCCCATGGTGATTACTGTTGCCCGTTTAATGACCCTGGCGGTACCTCCGGTCAACATTCACACACTACAGGCAATTTGGGAACACCAATTAACCTAACCTGTGGAGGAAACCCATCAAGCACAGGGAGAACATGCAAACTTGCAGAGACAGGAATCTAACCTGGACATTGGAGGTGCAAGGCAACAATGCTTTATATGATTCCTATAGTCTGGTGAATTTGATTTGCAAATGAGTTGTTCTTTCTATTTTGTGAACACATGGTAGTGTGATTATTCAGGCCTTGTGAAAACTAAAAGCTCTCATGAAACAGATTGATCTATAGTGCAGTAGAGAATATGCCGCGCAGGACCACTAGATGGAGACAACGTACACAATATTGTCTATATTTGATTCATGTCATGCCAATAATCCCATGATTTAAAATTATGTTTTTGTTTTTGCATAATCATATTTTGTTCCATTGTTTTCGGGAGCATCAGTGTTTGTTTCTGACCACGTGACCAGTGACCTCATATAAAGGACCATTTTTGCTCTTCTACAGCAAAATAATAGTAAAATCAACAGAAATCAGTAGACATTTAGTATTTTATTTATTATATATATATATATATTTGCACCTGTGATTAAAATGGAATTGTTTTGGGGCTTGCCACACACTGAGTGTGCACAAGACAAAAAAAGCACTGCACCACAACTCTGTTACATGTTACAATCATAAGTGTTCATGTTTCATACATTTATAAATATTTGTCTAACAGCGCTACCTACAGATTTGTGTTTAGTGAATATAGCTATTTAAAAATAGGTTGGTGTGTGTGTGAGCGAGAGCGTGATAGTACTTTTTTTTAACTCATTTTATTGTCCCCTATAGGAAAGAGGAGTGCTACGCTATGGTTGTGGGCTGGAGGAAGCTGATCCTGATAGCTCTTATATTTAATTCTGTAGTTGTGATAAAATCAAGGCAAAAGATGCATTGAACATGTTATGAATTGTTTTAATGTTAGTCATTTCGAGTTAGTCATGCGCACCTGCAACAGTTAATAACTTTTACATCCACACCCAGAAAGTCTAGTAAACTTCCTCACAACTGTAAATGCTACAATGGAAGCTCAAGTCTTTACAAGTTGGAAGGAATGAACGAAGAAATCTTGCTTGCACAGCAGAAGCTATAGTTCCTGTGTGACCTTACTGCAGTTTAAATATACATACTGTAGTGTAATAATGAAAAAAAGGAAACAAAACAGTACAACAAATAAACGATAACTAAGCTTTTGAACCTCTGCATACTGTAGGCGTGTGCATTCTTTTTAAAAACTTAATCCTGTACAGCAATGATTGTTATATTATACATTGCCTAAATTCTTAGCACAGTTGCATGGTTCAATAAAATTACATTAGAAATTGAAGCTATGTTTAATAATGAAAGTAAGAGTATTTCTACATGAACATGTGACAAGAACTCACAGGACTGGACTAAAGAGCTGTTTGGCTATAAGAAAATCACTTGTTAGCGAGACTCATCAGGAAAAAAAAAACACTTAAATTTGCAATGGAGCATAAAGATTGGAGCATATATGTGCACCCATCATGCAAAACGACCACTGTACAAGCCTCTAGAAGTAATGCTATGATCTGGGATTAGCTCAGTTTGTCAAGTCTAGGCTCAGTAATATTATGGCAATGATGTCAGCTGACTAAAACATTCTGATCTTGTTGTCACTGAAGTACTCAATTATTCACTGCTAATGTCAAAGAAAAAAAGGGAGGGGGGGGGATATAAGATGGAGTCAAGTCAGTCAAGATCAATGTCATTTGATGTTCCAAGATGAGCACTTATACCTCAACTTTTTTCAGTAAGTAATATTTTATTTCAGTAATCAAGCAATGTATGTAGTTCTCACTGAGCGGATTTACTGCCAACATTTAGTGACAGGTATCATGTGTCTACCACTAGAGAATGTTAGAGCATTGGGAATTGCCAGCTATATACTGTAACTGCGTCTTGGTGTACTCCACAGTCTTCTTAGTGGTCTTCACTACACTATTGGCAGTGGTAACCATTACATCCACTGTCAGACATCAAACACAGCAGATACCCCTGTCTGTAGCTCAGACAATATCTAGCCTCAGACATCTGTGTCATGAGTAAAGGTCATAATCCGAAATGGCTTTTGATCCTATTATCGGTGTCATTTTATGTCCTGTGTGAGGTGAGTAGAGATGGGTTGTGTGTGCCAGAGTGCTCCTCTGTCATCCATGGTGTGTCCAATCATACCAGATTTAGTATCACTCCACTGCTCATCTGTCTTGAGAGCCTCTATTTTTTCCATCTGATATTAAATACCTGTTCTTTATACAGTGTAGTCATACCGTATACAGTATATGGCTAATTTAAACTAGTCATTAAATAAAATCTAAGACATTTCAGTGAAATTTCAGGGGAATCTTTCTTAAAAGGATCATCATTTCCAGACAAATATATTACTATACCTTAGCATATACCGTACTGTATCATTCTCTTAACCTTATATATGTCAGCATATTTCAGTTCCTCTATAGCTTACAGATACAGTCTAGGACAGGTTCAAGCATGATTAGACTCATTCCTAAATATCACATAGGCATCCTCAAAACATCCTGCAGCAAGAGCTTTACGACGAGTGTTTTGTTATTTAACCCAATCTGTTAACATCTTTATAATGTGTTATATAAGTACACCACTGCTGAAATGTTCTTTAAAGGCCAGCATCATATGCCAAGTACTCCTTACACACTACAGCATGTACTGTAGTTGAGAAAGCCTGTTACGAGGGTACTGTACATTAGTCTATTTCTAATTAGATATGTCATCTGTCTAATGAAATAATCATGAGTGTTATAATTGTTATTATATACTCTTTAACCTCAGGGTTACTAGATGACAAGTTCAGCACAGCATGCCAACTTAATGTTTGTTGTGTTCTTTACACAAACCTGTCAAGGTTAAAGTTCTTGGTGTGTATCTGTGCCAGCTGACACAGGGTTCCAGCCATTGTGCCACAGTGATTCCAGACGAATTTGTCCACCGTGAATTGCAAACTGCTCTTTCTGACCTGGTTCAGGCCAGGTAGTGAGATTGCGAGCCAGGTATTTACATTTGTGGATCATGAACCATGAACCACATTGATTAGATTGCACTCTTTTAAGTACTCAAGCATGATCACCACAAACAAAAGAAAAATCACTAACAAGATAGACTTATTAAATACTTCCAGTCATTATGCAATCAGTTACCCCTTCCATATGGGTAACTCTGTAGGGTTCTAACTACAGAAGAAGTTGGAGCTGTTGCTATGTACAATCCGTCATCTACATTATCAGATATTCCTCACTATACTGCCAGCATTGAGAAGATTCCCAGCACAGCAGTGAAACCTACATGTTAGAGCTATGTCATAACTATGATTTACTTGTATTATAAATTGTTTATGTCTGCACACACATTGATTTTAAAAGTAAAAGTTTTTGTTCCTTTTCTGCTGTATGTCATGTTGCTGGTCGGTAATGGACTGTTTAGACAGTGCCGATATCAAAGTACAGATAAATGTACCATTATGATACATCAGAAAGATGTACTATTGCAATGTATCATTCAGTCCCCTCATGTGTTAGTGTGAGAAAAAATATACATTCCCACTTTTCTTGTAATGATTACTCTTATGCCTTCAGGGTGCCCTGGAGTGCTTGTTAATGTTTGCAGTGCAGTGAATGACACATATTAAATAGATTAAATATATATTAAAAAGGCTATCTCTACCATTAGCTTGAGTTTAAAGTTTTCATTTTAGGATTACAGACATCACAAGCTGCAGCTAAATCCAAATTTGTTCTTTGTATTTTAGATGATTGTCTTTTCCAGGAGCTCTCTAACCACAGTACAAGGCCTTTAAAACGTCTCTTCACGCTTTTCTGTTTTCTCGTGTTTGACAGTTAAAGAATTGTGTAAGAATCAGTAGCATCTGCATCACTCGAGTGTGTGCTGTGGGGCACAGCTGCGTGGCATCTTGATTAACACCCGTGACTGCAACTGTATATTTTGTTCTCTGAACCAGAGGCATAGCCAACAATGTGACAGATGGTCTAAGAAGACAGCATTTTTAAAAATGATAATAACAAATTAATAATATAGTAATACCAATCTTATTCATATGAAATAGCATTAGCAGTAATATTAAAATTTTAAAACCTCATCAGTCAGAAAATGTTGATTAATTGTATATAACAACAGCTCTGACAACCATATGTTTATATTAATAATCTTTTATATATATTTTTTTATAATAACATTTCATTCATAGGAACTTGTATAATAAAAAGGTCTAATATCTAAAACCATGAGACTGATTTAACCTTTGAAGACCAATATGTTTATAAACATTTATGGAAAGAGTCACCAATGTCAGGCTTTGTAGTTTTCTGCCCAGGAAGATTTTCAGAACACATGACTTTGTGACATCTTAGTAACATGACAAGCTGCTTTATTGTGCTTTTAAAATTCACAGGAGTGATCAAATCCACAACATTGTTTTTTTATTACATTTAAAATGGTATTACTTTTGTATAAAATAAATAAAACAAATGATGTTTCCTTCTGGTTTTATTCTTTATGTGTTATATACTCTGGGTTGACAGTTTATTACGACCATCTAACTCAAGCACTGCTGACAAGATATTTTTTGGGTGTGGCCGTATCACAGTCATAGAAGTGTGCTTGTAATTTCGATACAGGTGTTTGCGGCATGGCTGAAGGTTCTTAAACACTGGTATGTACTGTGCTTGTGTACCTTTAGACACTTTGTGCAAAAATATCTTGTTGCCCTTTATTAGCGTCAGTGCATGACTCCAAGTCAAAAACTTTCTATGAAACTACACACACACACAAACACACATAGACTATTGTCATTCTGCTGAGATGATAATATATGATCAGTGGTGTCCCTATATATTAGTTTGTACAATTAGTAAAATAAGTCAGGGAAACAGAAGGAAATTGAATTTTACTTGGCCATATAGACTTTTGTCTGGACACATAGCCTCGCTTGCTTTACGGAAAGTTTACTAAAACAGTGAGACCTGTAGTTGGTCCTGGCACGTCTTTACAAATAGTATAACCGATCTCTTATTTCAGATTTTTACATTTTTGATGAACTTGTAGTTACTGACTTTTCATTTTTCTTTATTCAA
The DNA here is from genome assembly GCA_011419295.1 of Clarias macrocephalus. NCBI lineage: Eukaryota > Metazoa > Chordata > Actinopteri > Siluriformes > Clariidae > Clarias > Clarias macrocephalus. Next base: position 65,512 of record JAAGKR010001676.1, read on the forward strand.
CAGAAATATATTTATCTCCTCATTCTGTCTTTCACTTGTCCCTTAGGTCACAACCACAAAGAGCAACTCAGTTTTGTTCTAAACGAGCCAACATTATGGCAAAGGAACAATGTTCCAGTCATTAAGCAGAGGAGAGGAAGTGGTGCGAACAAAGCACCTTTATCTGTGCCCAGTGGGAAGTGCTCCCGATGAGACCACCTACAGTTCACTGCCCTGCCTTACATCATCATTGTCATTTGTTTACAGTTGCTTCACTGAGCACTTACTCCTGACTGACTGATGCATGAATAACATGTGCCATTTCACCCAGTCCAAATCAAAATGCTGTGTGAACGTTATACAACTTCAAGCCTCTGTAATGTAATATCTACTGCTGTCTATTATTAAATGTATGAGGCAGCCAGTGTAAAGGAACAGTTATAGCTGGTCATACCGTTTGTCCATTTTGCATATTATTTAAAATTACATTTACATTCGATTGCCTGTCAATTAGATAAATATACACTGGGTTTGGTACTGTTTGTATTGTATGTTATTGAGGAGGAAGGTTTTAGTGGCATAAAAATTCTGTCCTGCTGAACGGTTTGAGACATACATTTGACTATATAACCATATGGCAATTCATTGTTGTGACATATTTATGCAGTGAATGAACTTTGACGTTTCAGCCTCACGTATGGGTGCCCTGCTTTTCTTATCACTTTCTGCATCTGAGTGTGTGGCATGGACTAGTTGAGATGTCACACAGCTATTGGCAGTGGGACAATGGAAGAGAGGATTATGTAGACTTGGTATTCCGCTTCTACTCCATTACCCTCTGAGGGAAAGTGGTGTTGCCCATTTGAAAGGTGCCCTGAGGCTCTCAGAGGCTTTGCTGTCAAGCTGCAGCTTCTGATGGGGATAAGCATTAATCCAGTGTGTTATCCAAAGCGCACCAGCTGAGTCAGGTGGGAACACTGGGTGTGCAGAGAGTTCATAGGGAACTGTTCCTATTATAGTAACAACCTAAATCCTTATTGCACTTGTTGAATAAAATGCAATACCCAGGATGAGAGAGAGCTTGTGGCCCTGCTTGCAAAATATTGATTTCAGATTTTTTTTAAACTCTTGGAATAAAGTGAATTGTCTGGTTTGCCTACATCACTGACCTTTGATGTTAAACACACAAGACCTACACTTTGACTAATTAACAACAGCAGCCTATGCTTGGAGAAACGTACAAACGCTGCCATGATGCCATCGTCAGGTCTGGTTGCCATGGCAGCCCTTAGCGTCATTTCTCTTCAGCATCAGCACTCCCCAGAGCTTCATTACACCACCATTAGAAGTAGAAATGGGATCGCATGATGTAACATTCATTGCTCTTATAGGCAGGTCATATCATTGTAACCGCAGAAGAACAAGACGAGATGGAATTCATGTTTAATATTAAAACTGTATCCATTAATATTTTTTTATAGACTGAAATGATATCTCCCTTGACTAGATGGAGTAACCAGAGCTTTGACAACCACTGCTTGGATTGCTATGTGGAAAGGTTTACAAAGCAATGAAACCTTTATCTGTTTCTGCCAGGCAGAGCAAATCTCCCTTAGTGATAAAAATAAAACCTGTCAATAAATTTAAAAAATAATCAATTAATTAATTTTTAAAAATACAGTTAGAAATCAGAAATTTGTGCTCCCTCTTTGGAAAGGTGATCTGCAATCTGCTGCAATCAGCCTTCCGCTTGTCTCATTATCAAGGTTAGCAGGTCACCGCACTGTCAGTTCACATATCACATGACTGCAAGGTTAAAAGCAGAACCAGATGATAACATGCAGCTTGGTGCATATTATTCCATTGTTACTTCTACTGTCCATGCAAAGAAAGATTGCATATTGTGACTTAAATGTGGATTGTTAAAGAGAGTAACCACGTAAGATGTTTGTCCAGTTCAAATACCAGTTTATTTTTTTACACTTACAGTTAGGGCTGAGTTTACCCAAAGCATTATAGCGTAATTAGACCTGCAAACAAAAGTACATTTCTGACAATAAAACGAACAATTAAATCTTCTTATATACAATTGTACAATTCAAACAGTAGATGGAAATGCATTTCATATCATATCGGTATTTCAGTCTATTATTATGCATCAAGATTGTATCATGTGCACTCAAAACTAATATACAGTATACTGCAAGCAGAACTAGGACTTCTTTTTGCGTGTGGTTTCTGTTGTTCTTACAACTGTCTTGAATTTTTTTGTACAAATTCTACTCCACTTGTTTTCACAGCTCTCTGTTTAGACTGCACACTGTGTTCTCTTGTGATTAAAAACCACTGTCAAATGTAAACATATTTCACTCACTATGGCATTTGCTAGACATGTACACTGTAATATCCCTGCTTCCTGAAAGAGATTCTGTCTTTACCGCAAGCAGCTATCTAGAATATGTTCAGTGCCCAATGCAAAATGTAATACTATGACTGTAATTACCATGCAATTTCTTGGGGTTTCCTTTTAAGATTGCCACTGATGAAGCGCTCCCATTTGCTGTAATTGCTTTTTTTTATCTGTTGTAAAGTTTGGGAAACTGATTAGGAAGAAAGAATTTTTCAGCCTCGTCCAAACAACAACCTCTAATAACACTTTAATTAAAGGCAATGTTTATAACATTACATGACGTCTACATGAGTTGTGCATGACACCTAGATAACAAAATATCAAAGCTGGTTACTTTCGTACAGAGATTTTTATTCCTGTTAAACCACAGCACTTGTGATTGCCCATGCTTGTGATTATTTATTTTACTAGTACCATCCTCAAAGTGTCTCTGAATTCATTGTTACTTCAGAAATGATAACACATTAGAAGGAGCACATAATTATAAATCTAGGATTTAAATTAAAGCCAGCACTACTGTCAAATCTTATTTAAGCACGCAACAGCTCAGTATGAGATAATATCTGAGTCAAGTCCATCAATATTCATCACACCCTCACTTACGTGAGAACATCTAGACCACCATACTCGTAGCTTAGTGTATTCTGTGTTATTCTTATGTTATTATGTTCTTGTATACTGCTTTTCCCCCTCTACACTGAAGTTTTACACTACTCTTTCATTCTCAACAATAATAAATATAATGTATTTTATGATATCATTTTAATACATTGGAGAATTAGGCATCAAAATAACTGATGGCAAATTTTACAACCAAACTTGCTTGGTTGCATACTTTGTGAAAGAGACTGGTAAAGTACATACAGTATAATTTAATATGAATAAATCAGCACACAAAATATATAAGTATGCTATTGTATTCATATTATATAAATGACTATATTTATATTATATAGATGACTATGTGTATTACAAATACACTGAGCTTAAATTAAATTAAATGTCAAGTCAATTTGACATTAAACCTGATAAATATAAATAAATATCAATATGAGATTGTGAAGTATGAGACAATCATGTGGGTGGAGTAAAAGTGTCAGGACTCAAAACTAACATTAATTCTAATCACATATGCATGTGATTTATTCATAAGATTTATTTCATTAAAAAAAAAATTTTTAAAAATAAATTTATAATATTCATCAAGCAGTGACAAATCTTGTGGAACTGTAAGGTAACCTCATATGTCATGACATTTCCAATCCCTTCCACTGTGTGGAGCTGGAGCAAAGCAATAGAGAGGGGAAAATGGATAACTTATAGGATACAAGTGATAAGCTACTCATGCATGTGTATATTCTCTTTCTTTCTCTCTCTTTCTCTTCCCCTCTTTCTCTCTCAAACTTGTGCAGACATTTGACATTTGTCTGGTCCCCATTAAAATAATAATAATAAATAAATAAAAACAAAAAACTGATGCGCTTATGCAAAAACTAAGCATATTACTGTTAAGGTTAGATCTAGATGTAGGCATACAGTAGCTTTAACAAACTGCGTCAATAATTTTTGTCAATGGATAGAATGGTTTGTGTGTGTGTGTGTGTGTGTGTGTGTGTGTGTGTGTGTGTGTGTGTGTGTGTTTTGGACAGTTGCCAGCTACCTCAGGATGTCTCAATATGCCCAGCTGCTGAGATTGGGTCTTTTCTGTAAGAAGCAGAGATCCACAGGAGTTAGTGAGAGTTCATGTTCTGCAGGGTGTAAGACATTGTATTTTGTGAATACAGTTGTAATCTTTTGGAGGTATAAAGACAGGCAGAGAAAGAGTTGCCTGTATTCTGTAGCTCATTGAAATCTCACCGCTTCACTACACATAATACTAATAAAGGAGCCTTTTGTTGTTGGATTCAAAGTACATCCTATTGAACTGAGTCATTTGCATCAAATGATTTATACTGTGGAGCTTTATGGCACATAAAGCATTAAATCATCACATTCTATTCACATAGACAACATGTTGCATGTGATAATGACTTAAAAAATACAGTACAACACATTGTTCTGTGTAAGTGTAGGAAATATGACTTAGAAATCTCCTAAATGAAATCATAACCTAAGCGCAATGACAACATTTAAAATTGACTTACCCAAAAAATCAGGGCTCGGTGTAGTCATAAGGATGTAGTTCAGCCATGCATGATGAAAACTTGCTGTGAGCATTCCTTTTACCTGTCACCCCTGAATGAGAGCTGAAACTGTGAGGTCTGCAGCTTTGTACTGTTCCCACAGCTCTCAGTGCTCACCAGCACCATCTAGGCACTTGAACAAGGACATCTGGTTGGTTACTGCTTGTTTAGGAGGAGCTCTGGACACTTAAGATATTTCACAATTATTTGCTGATTTGTTTTCCTGTATGAGATGAAAGAATGACACACAATAGAGTTAATCTTGTTAGCAACAAATAATTCACATTTCGTTAGCAGGGCATCAGAATAATGTGCATTATTCAGATTTGACATCATTTACATGCAGAATATCTCATGCAAGACCAGTAAGAAGAGCATCTGTGTTACAGTGCTGTATTTTTTAATGCAGTAAGGTCTGATGACTTGCCTTGACCTGCAATAGCTGTTTTTCTAACATGCAAAACGTTGCACAGGAAGGAATTGCGTATCACACTGAGGCCTCAATTCAACTATTTTAGTTTCATTTTGAGACTCACAGCACCTCAGTTTTTTTTTAGTAAATGGCAAAACACTTAACTTTCATTTATTCAAATAGCTAACATTAACACTTAGGTTTGGGTCTCCAAATTGCTTTTAGCACATTCACTAAAATGAAAAACAAACACAGTTTTGTTGTCTTTTAATGCTCATTGCCTGTTATGGTGGTGATTGAATCTGTTCTCCTTTGCTCCTTTTACCCAATTCACCAAATTAAATGTTTTGAATAATTAAATTAAAAATTTTAGAACTGAATTTTAAAATGGTGTGTGCCACCAAATTTTTTATTAGATTTTTCAAATATCTATTCATTATTCAATTGAATTTAAAACCCTGCATGCAAATTCAAACCTTGGAATATAAGGTAAGGGTAAAATAACTCAACTTACAAATTCATGTAAGATCACGAAAATACAGATGCGTACACTTTAAATTTAGCATGAGTAACTGTATAATAAATTAGGTGAAAAAGCATGGGTGAAAAAGCCTGGGTAAAAAAAAAAAACTCAAATAAATGCAAACATGCTTATTATTCTTATCAGCGTTATCATTCCTCCAGCCCTCTGCTACTCATAATAAAACCAGAGGACAAGCTGGACTGAATTAGAAATGACCGTAATGCAGTTACAATGGCCATGCACAATGTTCTGCTCTATTCCAGGAGAGGTGGTTTTGTTTGTTTTTGTGGGTAGGAGGGAGGAGACAGTGTGCACCCGGCCTGAATAATCCTGTCCAGGGTTTAGAGGACGGCCTTTCTGCTGCTTTCCTAGCTGTGGGAAAACTGTGGGAGCAGCTGCAAGAAGAATGAAGTCTATATTTAAATAAAAATGAAAAAATGAGAGAGGGATAAGAGGCTATGAGGCAGAGTCTTGGCAATGCTGTTACTTCAGTGCAAGAGAAAGCAAGAGGGGGAATAAGGAGAAGAAAAACAGCCCTGGAAAGTTTTTCGTCGTCCAGAGCAAAGCCCAAGATGAAGATTGTTGACTATGAAGAACATTCAATCCAGAGGAAACGGTGATCCAAACATGGATGCTACTGACATTTAGCACTGGCATTATGTGATTTCTGATGCTAAAAATAAATGTACCCACAAAATTGTCTACACGTTGCATCTATATATAGTATTACACAAAGGAGTTTTCTTTCTTTCTACCAATCTCTGTTTCTAAACCAGGACCAGATGTAAACGTGCATGCATGAAATATGGTATTGGATCAAATCCACATAAGAATAAGTTCTCCAAATATATTTTAATTGCATTTTAGTTTATCACAGAGGCTGTAGTTTAACCAGCATGTTTAAGGCTGACAATATGACAATATTCATTCTAAAGACATGTTTGTGACAATGCTGAGTACTTGATTTACTAAATATACTTACTGAATTTTTTTTTATGTTTCCTCTGTGAGTCTTCCCATAATTAAATGGGAAAATGTCATTACTTACCATAATGAAATGGGGGGGGGGGGGGGGGGGTAGTAATAAATCTAAGCAGATTATTTAAATGAACACAAATACACTGGTTAATCTCCCACATCATGAAGGGGCAGTTCCTGTCTACTGATAAATGCTGGCGCTCCACATTCCTCCCAAGAGACGTCTGGTCCTGTTCAGTAGTAATAAGGGTGTCTCAGAGGTAGGGGGCAGGAGCAGCTGGGGAGATGAGGGCCTTCAGAACTCTGTGCCTCTGGGACTGGTTAAGATCACGTGACCTATCGTACCAGACAGCAGCAAGGCAGGGGGATTTCCAGCCAGGCTATTATTGTAACTCAAAATAGTCCTTATAGTAGGAATCATACCCCAGATACTGCCCTCTCATGGTCGACTTTAGACCAGGCAGAGTTCTAAGAGCGGGGAGGGAAGTGAGAGTGTGTGTTCTTTCAAATTTCAATAGAGGGCAGCCACTAAGCCCTTTTCCATTTCTCTAGCCTTTTGTGGAATAATCATGTATCGGCTATATAGTGCACATTTTATTGCATGTCAACTTTACTATGTGGGAGTGATCTCACTACAGTATAAAAATGTGTATTTTAGAGTCAAAACATCACTTTCACCTGTTGATGGAGTAACTTTCATTCATTCACTAATCTTCAGCAAGCTGAGTAGTTTATCCTGGTCGTGGTCGAGATTGATCTGGTGCGAATTCTGGAAACACTGGGAGTGAGGCAGAAATAAATTTGGGATGGGATGCTAGTCTCTCACTGGGCACCAAACAAACACATACATACACGTACACCTGGGGCAATTTAGGTTCACCAATCCATTACCGTATGTTTTTGGAAGTTGGGGGGGAAACCAGATAATGCAGATTGAATCCACATGGATATACTGTAGGGCATTTCAGCTCCACACAAACGGTAACTCACACTTAGGGTCAAATCCAGACCTGCAGCTGTGAGGCAGCAATTCTACCCCCTGCACTGCTGCACCACCCTTGATTGATCATGCAAAAAAACTACTGATTTGGATCAAATACATAATTACTTGTATTTGCGTGTGAAATTATAGTTTAATTCATTCAGCGAGTTTTTTTTTTTTTTTTTTTTTTGCTGTTGTTGTTGATTTTAAAAAATTATAATACAAACCCTGAATCTGAGCAACAGGATTTCTGTGGCAGCCTTGTGATAGGAACTTACACTCACACAAGCATTCAGAACCAACACAGAGGTACAACTTCCTGTCCTGTGGAGTGTGTAGATTTTAACTGCTCCTAGAGTTGTTATTTTTAGAAATGCTGCTTTATTCCCCACCAGGGGGAGAGCTAGGCAAATGTACAAATACAAAGAATAGTAAAATAAGGTGAAAAAATTGGGGAGTTGTCTACTTAAATATATATTTCAAAAGAAATACTGAAAGCCATGTTATTCATTAATATTTATCCCCCCTGAATAAACGCATACATAAATACACCTTTACATCCATATGCATTTGTAGACAGCATTTTGAAAACTAAAGCAGCTTTAAAAAAGAATAACTTTTTACTTTTCCACTGCATGACCCTAAACCCTAGAAATATACCAACTGCATGGTGAAATACAAAAAAGTCCTGGGAAATCTTTGCATCAATTTACGCTATAAACCGTTTTATGAAAATGTATGCAAACTAAAAGTGAAAGTTTTCCCATCAGAATGGAAAATGTGAAAGTTGCTGCAAAAAACCGACTAAAGCACCGAAAGTAAAAATTTGCAAGCTTGGCTGCAATTGTTTTACACATAACCCCAAGCTTTTTTTTCACTTCTTTATTCTTCAGTTGCTATCACACCCAGATACATGTATATCGTTGGGAAATTGCTTTACAAGTATGTGTGAAAATAGCTTCCACAAATGCAGTAATCAGTGATATTGTATGGATACATTATTCATTCATGAAATTGTATTCATGATGGGTAAAAAAAAAAAATATATATATATATATATATATATATATATATATATATATATATATATATATATA
>JAAGKR010001676.1:74095-116314 GCA_011419295.1 Clarias macrocephalus
TTACATACATCAACACTGTACACAAAATATGCAAAAAATATGACATGCATCCAAAAACTGTGATTTTGGATATCCATCCCTGACATCCCTTCAAGCCAACCATATTAAATGATACCAGTATATAATAAAGCTAAATCATTTCAAATCAAGGTCATACCAAGGTCATACCAAATTTCCAAGGTTACTACGTCCTGGTTAAATTCGTATAATAGCTTTATGTCATCAAGGTTGACATCATATGAGCACTTGACTAATTGATTAATGATTATTTTCTAAAAAAAAAAAATATATATATATATATATATATATATATATATATATATATATATATATATATATAATTCAGTGAAATTATAATTTTATTATTTATGCAGAGATGTGAATACAAAACAGTGTAATATAATATAAAATGTTAAGCATACTCTCTAAAAATGTATTCCAAATAATGTACTCAGGTCTTTAAAAAAAAATTACTAAGCTGGAACTTTCCTTGTCACTAGAGTGGTATTATCTTTAATCTGACACATAAAATGATTTAGGTATATAACTACATAACATAGACTGTAATTACATTACAGAGTAGAATTTTACAGGTACACTATTTATACCTCTCTAGGTAAAGTACAGAGATTAGTGTAGATGTGTACTTTTGGGGTACCACCCTCGTAACAAAGTTAAGTAAAGCTTCGTGCCATTTTTCCTGAGAGTGTAATAGCCTTCAGTCTATGAAGACAATAATAGAATTTAACCCTACTAAGTTTATTTTTAACGGGTTTTGTTCAAGTAACGACGCTCCCTTTGGGGTTTAAAGATCACCCAGACCCATTCCGGACAAAAACAACACCTCCACATTTTCCATGAACCTTCAGCGCGGTATCGTCGTTTAATTGACATTTTTTCATCCAATCATCTTTCGCAAAGCGTCAAGCCTGCGTTCGTTCCTCAATACTGTCCAATCAGAAGACTTCAAGACGCCACAAGGAGCCGTTAGGCGGCCATCTTGGTGAGGAACTATTTTAGCTTCCTTTCCTTTTTTATTTGCGTGTATGTGTTGTAAGGATTTGTTTACACCTGACATGGTGAAACAATAAAATAATAATACGATGTCTACAAAATGGAAACAATACATTGGTCATTTCAATCGTTATTTTTTTTCGTTCACCAGGCGTCTAGTCGTCCATTTTTGTTGTTGCAGCAGTAATTCGAAAGCGAGGCGTTATAAAATATGGACACCGTCTTAAGGATGTTCCGTAGCTCACGGACATATCAAATTGAAAATTAATTCATGGATATATTATTTATCGTACTCGCTCTTTTTACGTAAAAAAACGCTGTTTTTGAAGGTTGCCGACGTTACAGCTGCTTTGTTTCTGTACCGCTCTCGGATCAGTTTCATCTCGCCCATAGGCACCTGTGGGTGATTAAAAAAACAGACAACTGTTCTGAGATCTGCGCTTTCTTTCAACGTTAAATATTTACCCAACCGTTAGCGGCGCGCGCAGATTTCGGTAATGGGCGGAGCCAGCACATATCAATCAAAAAAAGAGGCGGTTTTAACTAAAGCAGTCGTGCTAAAGTACTGCAACGTTATCCTCTGATCTTCCAATATGTGACCTTGTTTATTAGACATATTTATGTATTATTACATGGTGCCATTTTTACGATAAGAATGTGATGTCCGAGCGTTCTGGACTCATCTGTGCATAGTGTAATCACCTTTTCACGGTGTAGGATAAATTACGTTAACCAAACAAACAATCACGGGCCATTTGAATAGAATTTAAAGTTGTACTTTCCTATAGTGTAGCTTACACTTTACACATAGGTTAATAACACATGCACAACAAATGCATCATTTATATGGGGTAGCTAAAATCTAATTATTTAGGGTTTAACACACTCACGATTTTGAGTGTGTTAATTTATTTATTTGGTGGACTTGTTAGTCCATAGGTCATCACCTCCTTACCGCCCCCCCCCCCTCTCTCTCTCTCTCTCTCTCTTAGAGAAAAATGTATCCTAGATCTAGATCTAACTCTCTTTCTTCTTGAGGTGAGAAAGCTCATATAAGCTCAGAGCTATCCATCACGAGCAGACAGGAGAGCAGCAATACAGTTACTATAGGCACATAAGTGACCCAGAAAGGTTGGCTTGTAAGCACTGTAGAAAAACTGTCCATTGTTCCAGGGTAGCGAATTAGATACACGGACTACGGGACATCTCGCAATATCAACCAATCAGCGAGTGCCGCCCGCCTCTTGATTCCGCCCACTTCTTGATACCGCTGCTCGAGACCACGCCCACTCGTAGACGGCGCTGCCATCAGGCTCCGCCTACTTGTCTATATTAAGTGCTCCGCTGGCGGAGGAGTTTCGCCACAGGCACCAACTAAACGTTCATTTTTTCCGAAGCGGCTTTTGGACATCCCTTCTTTTCCCCCATTATTTTTATTCCGTGACCCGGATCACACATTTTTCACGTTCGGACAGAAATGGCTGACACTAAAATCATCAACTCGGAACCATCCGCCAAGGTAGGCTAAAAAAAAAAAAAAACTGGGAAAATAATTATCGCTCTTATTTGAACTCATCTAATGGGCTTGGGAATATTAAAAATGATGGCACAGGGTGCTTAAAGGAGATGAGGATTTTGTTCCAGTCTTTTGATATGTTTTTTTTTTCTTCTCCATTGACGTGGACGCACGTTTTCTTTCCGTATAGCCTTGTTAATGTTGAGGAAATACAGCAGCCGTGTATAAGATGCGCTCTAAAGTTGCGTTTGCTTCAAGAAAACCATCGCATTGTCCTAATCTAATCCGAGTCTTTTGTTAGCTTTAATCAAACGTTTCGGTTCCGTTTTTTTTTTTTTTTTTTTGAAAAGTACCTTTCAACCTTGGATATCATATCATCAACTTCCGTTTGATCGAGTGTTTTCGTGACTGATCGCCCGCCGGTCGCACAGCGTTACAAATGTTTCGTTTGCGGATCGGTGTTTGCACGCGCCTGCGCTCCCGTATGACAAGTTCCCCACGCAGCTCTCCCTCAATCCTTCATGTCTCCTTCCTTATGAGGGTGATGAATGATGCCACTAGACCAGATCGGGGTTTTTACTTGTCAATACAATGCCCTGTCCTTGCTGGAGAGGAATGAGAATCTAGTCGTTATCCATAGTTAGGGTCTGTTTAGTTAATTTGGTGCCCGCGCCTCTCATAAATAATCTGGCTCGGATTTGCGCTCGTGCATTGGAGATTTTGTGCATGCATCCTGCATGACGCATTTCATCAGAAGTTCATATCATGGTAAACACAAGTTTTAGAGTGAGAAAAAGCTACATAACCGACCTGATTTTTTTTATATGTAGGCTATGAACCTTGCATATTTATTAGACTATTACTGCCAACCTGTCGGGTTAAATCTGGCATGCATATGTTGAGGCAAAGCGATTGAGATGTCGTTTAATTTCGAAAGAAAAAATGTGCATATCATAGCATGTTTTATTTTTATTTATTTATTGGTTTTCGTTTTTTCACTCGTTCCCGATGTTGAGTTTGCACGCGTTTCATACATGGAGCAACCGCCAAAGGCAGGATGCAAGTCTGGTCCTCCCGGTTGTAATGCTTCTGATTCAAAGAAGTTCATACCTGTTTGATGTTTAAAGAAAGAAAGAAAAAGAGAGCGCAAAGTAAAGTAGCGTTCACGAGCAGTTAGTTATCCTTTGTTAGTCTGTTTGCCGTGCGCCTTTACCTTGAGCTGTCTAATCTACCGTTCCGATCAAGTGCCGATCTGTAGATCACTTTTCTGTTTCGTTTTTTTTTGTTGTTGTTGTTGTTGTTGTTGTTTCAATAGGGGGAATCTTTGATTTCCCCCCGCGAGAGAATTCACCGGGAGAATGTGGGCTGTGTAAGATTTATTCATCTGAGTCATTAGGGTTTATAGTGTTGGTGTGAGTCTACAAAGCGTTGGCATTACATGTAATGCAATGGGGATGGTGTAAAGGAGGCGTAACTATACCACTAAACGGCTTAAAGCCCAAGGATTACCACCTTAATGTATTAATACGAGAGACCTGCTACATCTAGAGTAGAGACTATGCCATGAAGCGTTTCTGAAGGTTGAAACCTGTTCTGGTTTTTATTTTGGTTGAGCGAGAAAAAAAATCACACCTGAAAATAAACAATGTTTAATATATAATAATGAGATTGCAGTTGATCATAAAGAGATTCGGTTTAATTATGATAAAGAAAATTATCATAGGTTTTATGCATGTCGCTATTGTTCTCTCTCTCTCTCTCTCTCTCGCTCGCTCGCTGGTTAATCTATCCGAGCCTCTTTCTGGTTGTTCTTTTCAGCGTTTTCCTATTGGCCATGCTAAAATAATCCCCGCAATGCATTCCGGGAGTTGTAGTTTTTACGCGGGCGTGACTCCCCCCACACCCCTCCCAAACCCATAATGTAGTTCCTTTTTCTTTGGACTACAGCACATTGGCGCTAACGGGAGCGACCTACCACATTACAGAATTTCAGCGAGGCGGCGTCAAGTGGGCGGAGATTGAAATGTTGACCAGCCAATAGTCTTTGAGAGTCGAAGTTTAGCGGGAGTTTTTTTCTTTGATGAAGGAAACAAACAAAAAAAAGCAAGCCAGAACATGAAGATTGCATCCCACCAGCATTAACCTGTGTCATATTTCACCCTCCAGGACCTTAAAGAAAAAAAGTTGGTTGAGGAGGAGGAAAAAAATGGAAAGGACGCACCAGCCAATGGGAATGCAGTAGGTTTTCTTCAACTTCTCTCTTTTTCCTTTGAATACGTTTCCACATTAATTCAGGCACCTCCATTAGACAGGCTTGTGCTCAATTACAACGTAATAAATGAATAATAACACTGTTTTGTCAGGATAATGAGGAAAATGGAGATCAGGAGAATGAAGTAGAAGATGAAGAGGAAGATGTTGGGGAGGAAGAGGAGGAAGATGATGATGGAGAGGGTGAGAAATTTTATAGGCTATACACACACACACACACACACATATATATATATATATATATATATATATATATATACACACACACATAAATATGGACCTGTCACATTGATACAGGTGAGGAAGAAGAAGAGGAAGATGAGGCAGAGGGTGGAACTGCGAAGCGGGCAGCTGAAGATGACGATGAAGTAAGTAGAGTTTGTTTGTTTTGGAAATATGTTTTTGCCCGATACAAGTGCAACACATTTATAATCCTGTGTGAACCCGTTTTCAGGATGATGTTGATCCTAAGAAGCAGAAGACGGACAATTAAAATGAGGATGTCCTGCTGAACATCCTCCCAACCCTCCTCTCCTTAACTCGTCCTCTGGGGGAAGACAGAAATGTGGTCATCATCAAGTAGAGTTCAGCATCTGTGTACACACACCTAACTGCAAATTTTGTAGAAACAACCAAGACTTCAAAGCTCTACCTTCTTACAAAATACTTTAAAAGGAGAATTTGTTTGTATTTTTATTTACATTTTATATTTTTGTACATATTGTTAGGAGGTCAGCCATTTTTGACAGTGATCTCTGGTTACCAAACGGTGCTTTGAAGTTGAAGCCTCTCTATGAAATAGATTTTACTTGTGGTCTGACCATGTCATGTTATCTCAAATGAAATTGTAAAAAAAGGAAAAAAAATCGAAAGCCGTTTAATTCAAAGCATTCCAGTACTTTGTGTATGTACATCAGTTGTACCATACGTAGTTGGTTTGTATGAGATGGCAAGGCTGAGGAAAAGAATTTTCTTTTCTTGCTTGTCTATTAAATTGCTATCTATTGTGGCCTGTTTGATGTATGTGTGAAATTGTTGTGCGACAATAAACCGAAATTTTATTTTGTGAGTTCCTAATTTATTTTCTCTAGTTTTTTGTTTTGTTTTTCTTATTTTTTCTTATTTTTTTACGTTTTACAGGAGCTTTTAACGTTGCAGGTGTGGAGACTCATAACCGAGCATCATTTTCAGATATGCACTTCACATATTTCAGAAATATGTCACAGGGAAATGTACGTCAATGTAAATTATTCATGCCTTAAAACCTCAAGATCCGGTATAAATTATATTGAATTAAATAAATTTGGCTGTGTGAATTCTTCCATTTATGTACACTTTATTTCTTGTTAAGAATTTTGTTTTGCAGAGGATATCGAGTGATTCTCTCTCTCTCTCTCTCTCTCTCTCTTGTGTAGTAGTTCTCAGTTCTGCCCCTGGGGGCTGCTATAGCGCACAATATACTCCCTCCCCTGTGTTTTTCACACTTGATTACTTTCTTTAGTGCATAATCAAGCACTCAAGAGTTGGCAGGCTTTACAGATTGTTGTCATGCACTCATCTCAAAGGATCTCATAATATGAATGATTTACGGAATTTTTATAGGATAAAAATTTTAGAAATACCTCTTTTATTAATGTTATTTCACATGTTTACACTATGAGATTCAACTTCAATTTAATAGTGGAAATATAATTGCTATATCACAGCTGAATTACTTACATACTTACGTAAAAAAATATATATATATATAAAACAAAAGGTCGGTTTCAAGCAATATTATCATAGCGCTTTTTTGCCTGATCCCAGGTTTTTAAAATTGTGCTTGAAAAAAAACACTAATTTTGGTATGGCACAGTATCTGCTAGCTACATTTGTGTCACATGTTAATTAATTATACAGGTAAATAATGTGGTTACACAATTACATCATATTATTATTATTATTATTATTATTATTATTATGAGTAGTAGTAGTAGTAGTGACCTTTCTATTATGGCACAGTACAATATTATCCTACCATTACACTTCACCACAGTCAGTCAGGACTGGAACATGCATTGAATTTCTAGCAAACCATAAAAAAAAAACCTATATTTAGTATTCTTAATGCATCCTTTACTTTATAATACAGTAGCCAAGGGACAATCTTTGCTGGTTCCCCCAGGGTGACAAGGGAAGGCCTGTCACTGGTTATAGCTTTTATGTGTAATTTACTGTAATTGTTGTCTTTCACTGACCACTAAACGTGATATTCACAAAAGCACTCTAGACTTCATCTAGTGGAGACCATCTAGTGGTCATTTCTCTCATGTACAATCATCTATCCATCCACTATCCATATCACTCATTCTGTATAGGATCACATGAGGCCTGGAGCAGCCTATGCCGCATGAATTGTGAGAGGACCTGGAGGAAACAAGCTATGGACAAAGACTGAAGGTGAAATTCGAACCTCTAAACCGGCAGGCATGAAGCAACAGTGCTAAACATATTATTGTATGTACATTCAAACAATTAACTGAAAACTTTGGATTATGTTGGATATTATTGGATTCCAAAATCTGTATGGTATCTGTACTTTGTTTTAAAGAGTCCTGGCTGTATAAACTTAAATAAAATCAGACACGTTGCTATGGATAATTCTCTGGTGTCTGATAAATGCTGTAAATGTAAATGAGAGCTCCTGGTCTAATTGTCTAAATGTGGGCAGACAGGAATAATAATGCAAATGAGCTTTTTCCTAAACAGAAATGAAATTCTTTTTTTATCAGGCATCAAAAACATGGCATAGGTCTTCTTTCGTGAACACAGGGGCCTGTATTTACAAAGCGTAAACGTTAAATGCGTAGCTCTTTATACACCACAATGATTTTTCATAAGCCTTCCTGAGACACACTGATGTTTGAATAAATTGACCAGGATATGGTGATGAAAGTTAAACTGGATACAGATGTAGATGTCAAACACTTTGATCTCTAAAGACAGTTCAGTGACACTACACGCTGAATGCAGAAACGTGTTTGCATAAAGTACGTGCACAGATTCATTTTGCATGCAGTTCAGTTTTGAGCCAGCTCTGTGGGACGGAGACACCAACAGTGTCTCATATTGACTGAATAAATTTTGCAATTTGCTCTCAGTAGGTAAGATGTGACCTCTCTTAGGCAAATACCAACAGGAAACCATAATAAAATGATTAAGCCTGGAACATGTGATAGCATGATGACAAAAATCTATCAAATTAAAACGGGAAACGAGTAATAGTAAGGGAGCGATAGTATGTTGATTGTCTCTGGAGCTCACTCTTGTGGTGAACATCACTGGCATGCAGAAATGCTTGAGCACGTCTGATGTATCCTTGGCCAGTAAGGACATGAGCAAAGGATTATTGCAGTGGCTTTAATATAATTAAGTCATTCCATTAAACTCAGCTTTAGGTGATTATGTGAAGATGATGATTATGTGAAGAATTTAAATGGTTCCAACCAAAAATAGATTGAGATTTACTGGATTCACATGATCAGAAGGTATGAAAGGGGAAAAATGGTTTCATTCATAAGAGTAAAGTATTAGACATAAAACAAGTGTTAAACAAAACTGCAAAAAAAAAAAAAAAATACAACATACTTTTTTTTTTTTTTTTTTGCATTCCAAATTTCATGTGGTATTTCATTAATAAGACAAATCACAGAGCACACTGACTTCCAGTTCTTAAAATCTCAAAATTTGGACCTTACGAGAAACATGATGTTACAGTCCAGTTACAGGAATCATATTTACATGTAACTCACATTTCATCAAATTCCTCCTGCTTAAAGATCCGGTAGTTTCCCAAGTCTCTGAGCCTAGAGGCAGGTACTGTGAAGCCATGTGCTGGATCAGTGGATCCTCCTATATTGCTGCTCATGCAGAATCAATTTTTTTTGTTGTCCATAAGCCTGGAATGCGCACCCTGCATTTAATCACATATAACACTATTCTAAAATGTTATTAGAGAATCAATCCTAACAGTTTTGCACTGAGAATAAATCCCAGCCTCACTCTGTGCTCTGGTCTGCTTGCAGATTGTACCAGCCAGCCTACCCAACCCTCTCCTCTGGAGGGCATTGATGCCAGTGTGGCACCTCCTCCTGCATCAGTTTTGCCACCTGGTGGTGGATGAACGTCTCTGTTTCAGCTGCGATTTAGAAGTACAGTATATAGACACTATCTTGACGATGTATTAGTTATAAGTCTTCTATTTTAACAAAGTTATATTACAAGTTTAAGTCTTTCTAAGCTTTGACTGAGTAAAACATTAAATTTATTAAATACTTCAATTATGTGTTACATGTTCAATAGTTAAATGATATATCAACTTTAATATGTTTTTAGTGCCCACCACGTCTATAGTTCATTACAGCGTCGTGTGTATGTGAATGTGGTTAACAGCAATGCTTTGTGCGTTTCCTCATTTACATTCTGCAGCACATGGCGCAACAGGACTTTGATGAATTTGTGCCCTTTCATGTACATTGTAAATGATAACAGGCGATGCAAAGCACAGCTCAGGGTACTGCTCAGATACAGTACCTTCAAGCATCTACCTAATTACAGAGGAAGATGCCTGATAGAGGGAAAGCATTATTTTTGTAAACTGATATATACAATTTGGGTGTCAAACACTACACTTAAGAAAGTATTTTTCCAGTCCAGTGATGCATTCGTATGAAATAAAATCACACAGAATTCCATTCTAAGCTCAGACTGGATATCAAGGTTATACTGTAAGTAACATACGTTAATCAGCCATAACATTAAAACCATTAACATTAAACCACCTATAGGTTTTGGGTTTTTCCTTGTTCCACCAGAGCAGTTCTGGCCCACCCAGTGTGTGGCTTCACAGGGCCTGTTGGGGTGTGCTGCGGTGTCTGGCACCAGGATGTTGGCAGTGGATCCTTGCAGGGGGTGCAGTGGGTTACAGGATGAGGCCTCAGTGGATTGGACTTGTTGCCCCAGTGTATCCCATGAGTGCTCAATCGGATTGGGATATGGGGAGTCTGGAGGCCAGGTTAGGCAGCCTTGGTCTTTTTGCGTGGTGGGCCCTGTCCATGGTGGACTGTGGTGCCCTGGGTGCTCCAGCATTTACTTTTTTTTCTGGAATTTGTGCTGCATTTACTTTTCTGCGGAATCAGACCAGTTGGGTTGGCGTTTGGTCCCTGCGGGCATGGGTGAGTCTTGGGTGCCCATGATCCTGTTTCCAGTTTCCTGGTAAATAATAATCATCATGTTCATCAAGGTCTATCTGTTAATGTCATGTGGTGTTAATGTTTGAAGTTATTATATGTTGTTTGTGTATTGGCAATTGCTCTGAACTCATTATTCATCCGAAAGGAATTCTCTTCAAGCGAAAAATGCCTATGTCGTGCTTAGTAATGGACAGACCAGTTGTAACAGGAGGTTGAGTCTTATTTGTGTTTTCTCATACTGCCACTTGGCTGCATGGAAAGAAAAGCTTCAAAGGACACGAGTTTAGCTGTAATTATCCAGGAACCAGTTTTACATTATTGACACATGCAGTTTAATGTGTGTTAATAGTAATACCTGTCAGTCTGGTTTAATACTTTGACAAGTCGTATCTATTGAAACAGTATAAATTAAACGCAAACCATTATGTGAGAGGTTTAGCTGAAAAGACAGAAAGACAGGAGAAAGAAAGAAAAAATGCTAAGGAATTTTTTTTTCAGGTCAAATCCTCTCTTGCTATGAGTTTCTTTTGTGTAGTTGTGTATTTCTGGTTTGTCAGTGATGAAAAATAACTTCTAGTTGACAGTGTGCTGCACTGTGGAAAAGCTGTCAGTGCTTGTTGGTTTTTGGGGTAAATTACTGAGGTGATCTCTTCACAGGTAATTTCTCTCCAGACACTTGGCTGTCAAAACGCAAAGCCTTTTGTGCATATGGTCACAGACTCTGGCTGATATGTCTATTGAAGTATTCTTATAAAATTGCAGATCTTTAGTATTTGCGATAAAGTCCTGCACTCACTTTGGCTTGTCTTGTCTATAAAAGCTCATCTATGTCTCAGAGTTGTTAATAAGCATGTGATTAGTCTCCTCAAAGTCTCAATCTTTGCATTATACACATACAGTAATATGCATAGGTGAATCCGGTCAAGTTTTGTGTAGAACTAAAAAGATTTAAAGAAAAGTCCGCAATACAGGACAGAGGGTAGAGCAGCTGCTTGCCAAAACCCACATTGAAACCCATTATATCATTTTAAACAATACTTTGTGTCCTTAGTAACTGCTTTTAATAATCCTGCATTGCCTTTCAAGTATCCATGTCATGTTTCAATCTTTTATTACTGTTAATTAACCTCAGTACAAGTTTCCACCAATATGCTGACAGAAGAAGTCAAATGTCCTACACAGGGACCTGAACAGCTTCACTCTACTGAACACATTCTGGATGAATTTCCAGCCTACAGTACATCAGTGCTTGATCTCAGTAATGCTCATATAGCGGAATGATCACAAATCCATCCACTCACACGTCGAAATCTAGAGGAAAGCCTTCTCAAAAGAGTGTCAGTAATTAGAACAGCAAACTAAGACTAAATCTGAAATGCACATGTTTGGCCATATGTAATGAATTTTGCTATCATTTAAATAAATCTAATTTCACACAGATGAAGGCTTGTGCATTTGGGCAAGTTTATTTAAACGAGGGTTCAAATTTAATGCACTTAAACACATTGAACAGAACTTAATGCATGTAATGCCTGAATATCATGAATAACATGAATATCAAGGTTATAAGGAACATTAAACCACTTATAGGTTTTGGGTTCCTCTTGTGCCACTTGGGCAGCCCTGGTCATCCAGGCGTGGATCTACAGGGCCTCTGGAGGTGTGCTGCAGTGTCCTTGGTCTTTTTGCCAGGTGGGCCCTGTGCATGGTAGACTGTGGTGTCCTTGGTGCTCTGGTGTCTTACTATCGTGGGCAGCATTTACTTTTTTCTGGAATTTGTGCTGCATTTGCTTTTCTGTGGAACCAGACCAGTTGGGTTGTTTAGAGGCCAGGCCGGCAGCCTTGCATGGTGGGCTGTTGTGCCCTGTGTGCTTTCCTGCCTTACTATCGTGGCCAACATTCACTTTTTTCTGGAATTTGTGCTGCATTGGCTTTTCTGTGAGATCAAACCTGACGGGCTGGTGTTTTGTACCTGTGGGCGTGGATTATCGTATGCCGTAAAAGTAACCAAAACTACTAAGTCAAAACTTGTTTTATCATTATAATTCTCACTCCACATCAGTGCCTGATCTTAGTTATACTCATGTAGCTGAATGATCACAAATCACACAATGGTAATAAAAAAATTTTTAAAAACTAATAAATTGTAAAACTATTTTATTTTTTAGTAAATACTCTGTCATCATCAAGTGCTCTTTGATACTGAGCATCAATCTAACACAGTGAGTACTGTTTAACTTTACTCCTCTAAGCCTGATTTATAATCCCACTCCCCAAGGTTACCCAGAGGAGGATAGGCTTCCTTTTGTGTCTGGTTCCTTTCAAGTTTTCGTCTTCTTGTCATCACAGGGAGTTGTTTCTTGTCATTGTTGCCTCTGGCTTGCTCATTAAATCTGCATCTATATTTATGTAAAGCTGTGTTGTAACACTAGGTATGGGTATAACAATGTCTAAACTTGCCATACCAATAAAGATTCAAATGAATATAAATGAACGGTGCCAACTTCGTGCTCAGGTTGCAAAATTCTGTTGAATTTGAATTTTGTACTCGGTTTCACATGCACAAATACAAAAATGCATTTGTTAAAGTTGACACACGTTATACGTTATCTTATCATTACAGAAATGGGCTTTGAAGCTTAAGCCTGAATGACTGCCTAAGCCAGACTGTCTTGCTTGGATGCAGTGTTTCATCTCCCTGCATACAATGATTTTACAGTAAGGTCTCTAGTCTAGTGTTGAGATGGTGTTATGAAGGGACTAATCATGACTAACAGACTTTCAACAGTAAGGTAAAGACACCTTCAGTACACCTTCATATCTTTATCATTTTGTCATGTTACAACAAAAAACATACATTTATTTTTATTGGGATTTTATATGATAGTCCAAAACATAATTGTTAGGTGATAGGAAAATGATAAATGGTTTTAATATTTAGAAATAAAAATCTGAATACCTGATACCCTTTGATCCATAACTAAAATCCAGTGGAACCAATTGTCTTCAGAAGTCACCTAATTAGTAAATAGAGTCCACATGTGCGAAATAATCTCAGTATGAATACAGCTGTTCTGTGAAGCTCTCAGAGGTTTATTAGAGAACATTAGTGAACAAACAGCATCATGAAGCCCAAAGAACACACCAGACAGGTCAGGGGTAAAGTTGTGGAGAAGTTTGAATCAGGGTTCGGTTATTTAAAAATATATATCCCAAGCTTTAAACACCTCACGGGGCGCTGTTCAATCCATCATCATTTGAAAATGGAAAGCATATGGCACAACTGCAAACCTACGGTACCAAGACATCGCAATCCACCAAAACTGACAGGCCGAGCAAGGAGAGCATTAATCAGATAAGCAGCCAAGAGGCCCAGGGTAACTCTAGAGTAGCTGCAGAGCTCCACAGCTCAGGTGGGAGAATCTGTCCACAGGACAACTATTAGTTGTATATGTCACAGATCTGGCCTTTATAGAAGAATAACAAGAAGGAAGCCATTTTTGAAAGAAGTCCCATTCACAGTTTGCGACAAGGCATGTGTTGGGCACAGCAAACATGGAGAAGGTCAGATAAGAAATTAAACTTTTTTGTCTTAAATGCAAAACCCTATGTGCGATGGAAAACTAACAGTGTGCATGGTGGTGGCAGCATTATGGTGTGAAGTTACTTTTGTTCAGCAGGGTTAGGGAAGCTGGTCAGAGTTGATGGGAAGAGTGATGGAGCCAATTACATGGCAATCTTGTTGATTGACAAAAACCCTAAACATACAGCCAGAACTACAATGGAATGATTTGATCTGAACCATTCCACTGTAGCTGGAAGGAAAATGATAAGAACCATTGCTATAATTGCAGTGAACAGTGGTTTTACAAAGTATTGACCCGTGGCAGAATGCAAATAAATGCCACACTTTACAGATTTGTATTTGTAAAAAAAAATTTTTTTAATAAAAAATTATAAACATTTTGGCCACTTTGTTTTGGTTTATCACATAAAATCTTGATAAAATACATTTACATTTCCTTTGGGAGGACTTTGTAAAGATTTGGGACAAATGTCTCCCTCTGGTGGCAGAATTAATCTTTTTCATTACAGTAGCTAGTAAGAGACATCCAGTGGCCAGGTTGGAAATAGTTAATGCTTTTTCTAACAAGTTAGAAAGATAGTACAGCAATCAGAAATATTACATATAGGAACAAATACTAAACACGTTTATTATAATCAAAGCCTAGTTTATTGATACAGTATAAACTTTATGTAAGTGGAAACCAGAGCACCTTGAGGAAACCCATCAAGTATGGGGAGAAGATGCAAATTCCATGCATGCACACCAGAGACAAGATTCAAACCTCAAACCAAGGTTAAAACCCTGGAGATGCGTGTAGACAATGCTAACCATGAATCACTATGCCACAACATTAATATTCTTCTATATTTTCATAGTGATAATAATCCATAACAATAATTGAGCTTTTGTAATATGCAGGCAGTTCATTCACACCACATCTAAAGGGAGTCAGGCACTCTGGTATGTGGCATTTTTGTTTTTATATAAACAGACATAAATGAAAACCACACATTATTAAAACTATTATTTGTTTCCTCCTTTTCAGATTATAATCTTAGCAAGACAAGTGCAAGTGCAAATTTCTAAGGAAATTCAGATTTTTTTTGACTGTGCCAAATAAGTAAGAATCCTGAAATACTGCTTTCTCTTGTTTTTAAAAAATATATAATTATGATTTAATTATTCTATAATAATAATAATAATAATAATAATAATAATAATAATAATAATAATAATAATAATAATAATAATAATAATAACATTAAAGGACACATGACCTCATCTGCATGGACTTTATAAATAATTCTAAATTGAGAACCCGCTCATTCTATACCAAGGCAAATTGTTGCTAAAGACAAGTCAAGAAGTTACTTATAATGTATTACATTTTTAAAATAATAAAACACATTTCAGAGTATAAGTTTTATCATAAAATTATGGGCATCTGTTTACCTCTTATACAGTATATGTGTGTGTACTTGTCTGAGTTTTTCAGCTGCTCAGGTTTGACCTATAAATAGAGGCAGATGAAAATATTCTCCTGTCAGGATGTCATCATAGAAAAATATTATCATTAGTCCCAAATGGAATTCAGGTCACTGGGATTTTTATTGGCAATAAAGAATGCTATATCAGAGTGACGTGACAACCTATTACACTGCTGTCAGATAAAGAGTACCAGAACATTACTTTACTGGTATAATGCAGCAATATAAGGTGTAATAACACTGATCAATTTAAAAAGAAAAAGAAAAAAAAAAAAAGCTATATCTAGCGGCATGGTGGCTTAGTGGTTAGCCCTGTCACCGTGCACCTCCAGGCTCCGGGTTCAATTCCCGGCCAGGGTCGATTCCCTTCTCTGTGTGCATGTTTGCATGTTCTCCCCGTGCTTGGTGGGTTTCCTGACAGTGGTGAGACCAGCGATGCTCTAGAGCTTAGAGACAGTGGCACTGAAGAAAAGACAGGAGTTGGTGGTAGCAGAGTTGAAGATGTTGAGGTTCTCCTTGGGAATGACAAGGATGGATAGGATCAAGAATAAGTCCATCAGAGGGACAACCTATGTTAGATGTTTTGGAAACAAAGTCAGAGAGGCCAGATTGAGGTGGTTAGGACATGTTTAGAGGAGAGATTGTGAATATATTGGTAGTAGGGTGCTGAGGTTGGAACTGCTAGACAGGAGGTCTACAGAAAGATTCATGGATGCAGTGAGAGAGGACATGAATACATACATACATACATACTACATACTATATATTTTACATTTTTACATTGAACCGGGGTCTTACGAATGGGAATGTCATATACATCTTGGCCAGGAAAAATATACATCAGGTTCATACAGAGAACCTTAATGGACCATATATACAGTATAAATATATACATATGTATGCTTAATTGCTTAGCATTTTTCACTTGTTGAATATTTTCTATTGACTAAAAATTGTGAATGCTTGCCAACCACCAGGTTGTGTAATATGCACACACTACCACTGGGTGACAGTATAAACACAGCAGCTCATTTTGAACTTTTGGCATGGTGACAGCATGGCAAATAAAACTACAGTAATAAGGTCTACTAAAACAGAATAAAGAATGATTTATATTTTTCGAACATTATTTTCAGAATAAAATAATTGATACCATCTATCATTATAATTATTATTACGTTAGATGTGCTAAAGCTTATTGTGTATTCGTTGATTGTGTTTCTACTAACAGATTCCAGCATTCTCTTCTTATTTGCGGATGAAGTTCAAAGAAGAGGTCATTATTTGTCACATATACACTACAGCACAGTGAAATTCTTTTCTCCACATATCCCAGCATGTCAGGAAACTGGGGTCAGAGCACAGGATGAGTCATGATACAGCATGATAGAGTTAAGGGCCTTGCTGAACAGTGGCAGCTTGGTGGAACCGGGCCTTGAAAAACGGACCGTCTGATCAGTACCCGAGGGCCTGAAGCTGCTGAGCTACCACTCCCCCATAGTTTGTCAATGTTTAATGTGCATCATCATAAACTGTGGGTCTGTTTACCGGAGAATATAAGATTTTTATTTTTTATTTTTTTTGCTTTGTGTCCACTGATGCACACTGAGTTGTCTAACTAGTTCAAATGAAATATCTCATGCTTTTCCCTCTGGGTGCCATGAACACACTCGATACCACTTACAGTATACCTACAGTATATAATATTAGGAGCGGCCTCCTAGAAAGCACCACCAGCCCTAATTTAAGTTGTTTTGCCAACTTTCCACATGACTATTTGTTATCACTCAAGGCACATCATCAGTTTTTTTGGATTTGGGATTTTTTGCACTTTCCTTTCCCGTTCTGTAATCAACTCTATGTTTTAACTATAAAGATATAGACTAATCTTTAAAAACCTTTCTCCTAATTAAAATTCCTCATGTGTTACTCCTTTTTAAAGAAACATGTATATACTTTACAACAGAATTACTGGGACTGTATTTTACCTGCAGATACTGACTGTAAATCCAGATGGCCGTATTACTAACTGGCCAAGTTAATCAGTTCTGCATCTCAACAACATCCGCTGGATCGGCTGCTTGATTTTGACTATCATGACCATATGGTGCTTTACTTAATCTAAATAACAAGAATCCTCACATTTAGTGATGGACTTGTTAACCTTTTGCTATTTTTGACTAATTACTTTCTCTCATACAACAGTTTGCTTTGGAGTAAAGTGATTCAGATGAATAAGACAATTTGTAATCTACCTGTGGTTCTATAAACGTAACTTAAAATATTCAGTGAATTATTATCCCTTTGTATAATTACTGATTGTTAAAGTCTTTGTGCCTCATCTAAAGGCTCATCAATCGAGCAAGACATAAACTGTATTTTAGTACAGTAGACAAAACCTTAAAACATAAACATATTTTTAACTCATTTTAAAACAAAATGCCAAATATAATTGTATTAAACTGAGGTTGTGATATGAAACATGTTACTCATTTGCTTTTCTATGGTTCTGAGAAATAACAGATCTCTGGCCTAATTTGTGAACTGTGATTAATTGCCACCCTGCTAATTAGAGATTTCTGGTTTATCCATCCTGTCATTCTAATTAATATTCCCTGTCTCTCTTGATCTCCTTCTCTTATTTACTCATGGTATATATGATCATATAATTTGGCATATAATTGGATGGATCTTCTTAATTCTGCATACAGTATATTACTACTTGAACATAATACAAGATTCTCCCATAAGATTTCTCGTTGCTTAAGGATATTAAATAATGATTATCACTTTTCTTGCCGTCAGCACATCAGAGCATATTTAGAAGTTAGGAACTTCACAGAATGTGCTGTCTACAGAATTCATAATTATTCAATATTGTGAATGGAATCTTAAAAATGTAATAATCAAGACCAAGTCATTTTTTTTAGGTCTTGGAAATTCTTGACGAATGAATCGCACCCACTTTCCTTCTGTGACTCTTTAGAATAAATGTATATTTAAACACACTACCGAAGTACAAGACATACTTTGTTGGATTGACCGACATTTAAATAGTCATCTAAATGAACAAAGTGTATCCTGTTAAACTTTTACAAGGTTTAATAACTGCTTACATATAGTACGAAATCAAATACGTCAGAAATATTTCATATAGTTGAACGGCTGGCTTTGTGGGTTAGCCACAGATGTAATGAGCTGGTTTCTACCATCAGACCCATAGTGGGTGACTCAGAAGCACTTTTTGTTGGTTCTAAAAATCTCTAAACTACTCCCGTACCACAGCCAGAATAAATCCTTCAGCAAATTAGTAACAGTCTTGACATCTGAAGTGTCTGAACAAACATGAATTATACAAAGCTTCATAACTGTTTTTTGTTGTTGTTGTTGTTGTTGTTGTTGTTGTTGTTACATGGATTACATGCATTAAACATGTAAATTAATTAATTAATTCATACATTTATTGTTTATTCTGCATAGGGTCTCAGAGGCCTGTATCCTATCCCAGGGAACTCTGTGCACAAAACAAGGAACACCCTGGATGGGGTGCCAACCCATCGCAGAGCACAAGCACACACACACACACACACACACACACACACACACACACACACCCTCACACACCCAATCATGCATTATGGGCATTTGAAACCTAGCTTGTGTGTGTGTGAAGTCTTTGGACTATAGGAGGAAACTGGGTTACGTGAAGAAAACAAAGCAAGCACAGGGAGAAATGCAAACTTCACACACCCAGACCAGGGGCAAGTTTCAAACCCCAAACCCGGTGGTGTGAAGCAACATTCTGCTTTTGAAATGAACATTATGCTTGTTTCAAATCCTTTACCTTTTAAGAATGCATACTGTAACAAATCAGCATAAATAATATAACATTTATATTTATCCTCTATAAGCAAGTCAGAGGGAAAGTGAGAAGGAAACATTCCTTAAGACAATATTTAAAAAAAGACACAAAAGGAAATGCATCCTCATCTGTTTGACACTGTAGTGAAATTATAAACTGCATCCAACAACAGAGAGTGATCTTCAGGTGATCTAAAGAGAGTGCACTGATTAAAAAAAAAAAAAAAAAACTCTCCAGCTTCTCCTCTCCTGCTTTGTGACAAAATGTGGGAGAGACAGCCAGTGGTGGGGACATGATACCTGTCTTAAGAAGAAAAAAGAGAGATTTCATCATTTTCCAAGCCAGGATCTGCTTCAGGAATACTAATTCACAATTTTTACATTTTAAATGTGAACCCCTGGTTTTACATACATGTTTGTAACACATCAATTCTGACTGCTCCATCACTTAAACTTAAAAAAAAAAAAAAAAAAAAACTTTCTCAGCTGCCTTGCATGATTAAATGATTGTTGGCATGAAATTCTGTTTGAATAGAACAAATAAATAAATATGAATGCTGTAAAAAGACCAGCAGTTCATTTTTCTTTCCATATTCTAGCCTGCCACTATGATCACCCGAATCATTGTACTCTTTGTTAACCTACTGAATAAATGCTTTGTTCTTTAGGTGTTAGGGGAAAAAAGAGACCACTGTCCTCTGTGTGTGTCAGGCTTCATCTCGCCCAAACGGGCATTGTGTTGAAATCATGTGACTGGCATTCATCTCTCACAACAGCATATAACAGACTAATACAACTACTGGACGTCAAGTCATGAGACACGAGCTGGGACATTTTGTTAAATTATTCTTCATCATTTATTTACTATTTTTTTTATTACACCAACATACACACAATATACAGTTTTTTTTTATTTCATAAAAAAAAAAACACTTGATATTCTCACTGACAAAATCCATAAGTACAACCCCTTAGCTTCAATACATTTGCCTAGTTAAATCAGGCCAATCGTGACATATTATTAATTATTATTTCAACTTGCCTCAGATAAAAATAGCTTTACATTTGGAAATATTGCAGAGTGCGGTAACAGGTATTAAAATGCCTATTTGCTTATGATATACTGTAATACAGCTGTAAATGAAGAAGCCATAAACTTAAATACAATTTAATTAAGAGCCACAAGTCATTACAACCTGAATCACTATGAAATAAACTCTTAAAATTATTATTTTAGGTTATATTTCTCTACATCATTATATTCTACATGAAATAATAATGGCACAGGAATTTCATTACTTGGATAAGGTTGATTTAATATCCAGTAAATATAAATCATTTACACTGTTGCCACAACATATTATCCATGATTTGATTGCAGAGTGAAAAAACATAAATACCAAGTGTCATACTAAGATAGTAAAAGTTTGTGTAAAATTAGCAATCATCTAAATGACCTTTGAAGATCTCTCTCTCTCTCTCCTGCCTGCCTGAAGCTGCCTCTTAAGACAAAACCATACAAAAAAACCCTAAACAAATAATAATAATAATAATAATAATACATCTAGAAACCTCTGTAGTCCAACTTGGGTCCGTGGAGGCCAATGGCAACCATTGGAGGGCAATGGTGACGACCCATTTTTGTAGACCATTTTAGAACCTCTGGTCAACACTCACACACTCATTCACACACTATGGGCAATTTGGAAACACCAATGAGCCTAATCTGCATGTCTTTGGACTGTGGGAGGAAACCCGGCAAGCACAGGGAAGACATGCAAAATCCATGCACACAGTTCTGACTCAGGATTTGAACCTGGGACCTGGAGTTGCAGGGCTACAGTGCTAACCACTAAGCCACCATGCCACCAATAATGAATAATAATACAATTTTTTGAAAAAAAATAATCAAATTTATTAGAAAATGAAATGGCTTCTGTAAAGGTATGTTCAAATCCCCATTAATGGTTTAGGATAGTTGCAGACATTTCTCAAGTTGTTCTCAAACGACATTGTAAAACATCACCCCAGCCTGAGATCCCGACCTCCCAGTCCCAGCTGTATAAAAAAAAACATTCCCACAGCATAATGTTGCCACTGTCATGTCTGACTGTAGGGATGGTATTGATGAGATGATACGCAATGCCAGATTTTATCCATCAATGGAGTAAGCACTTGTGTGATCAGATCAGAGGATTTTGAATCTTATGATCTGAAAGTCCTGCATGAGCCTTTTGGCAAACTCCCAGCCAGCTGTTATGTCCCTCTTAATGAGAAATGTCTTCTGTCTGGCCACTTTAGCAGAGACCTGATTGGTGGAGTGCTGCAGTGATGGTTCTGTAATGCTCTCCCATCTCCACAATGGAATTCAGGATCTTATTTATAGTGATCCTTGGGTTTTTTTGTCCGACCATGTACAGATTACTCAGTTTGACTGGGTGGACAGAATGGGAAGACTGTAGGTTGTTTCAAATCTCTTATATTTGAGAATGATGGTGGCTATTGTGATTTTTTTCTGCAATCCTTCCCTTGGACATAATCCTGCCTCACAGGTCTACATATAGTTCTCTCAAACTCATGGCTTTGTTTTCACTTTGACATACAGTACACTCACACACTGTGAAACGTTATATAGACAATGTTATATGTGTGCCTTTACTAATTATGTCCAGTGAATTCAGTTAGGCACAGGAGTACTCTTAAAGGCTATGGGTTACTGATCGGAAGAAGAGGTTCAAGCCCCAGCACCACCAGGCTTCCACTGTTGAGCCCTTGAGCAAGTAACAAAAAGGGTCTGAAGAATTTTGTAAATTAAATATTTTACTAATTCACTATATAGCCTATCCTGTACAGGGTTGTAGGTGGCCCGGAGGCTGTGAGTGTGACCGGCTGGATTACAGAGAGTGTCTTCAGAGTACCCGCAGGAAGCCCAAGCACAGGGAAAACATGCAAACTCTGCAACACACCACAAACAGACCTGATAGCAGGAGGTAACCCACAACATGCATACACCACACACACTATTCAAGGGAATCAAACTGTCGACCCTGGTGGGAATTGAACCTAAAATAATTTGGCCAAAACTGTTAATTATTTATTTCAGGTGTTTCAATCAGGCTCCTTATCTTAATGCTTAATGCTTCAGCATGCCAGGTCATTTTGGACAATACTATGCTTCCAACTTTGTGGAAACAGTTTTTATTCCAACACGACTGTGTCCCAGTGAACAAAGCAAGGACTATATGTTTGATGTTGACTGGCCAACACAGAGACCTGTGACCTTAATCCCATTGAGCACCTTTGGGATGAACTGAAATGGAAATTGCGAGGCAGACCTTCTCATCCAACATCAGTGCCTAACCTCACACAGTAAATGCAGTACGAAATGAAAGTGCACTTCATAATTCCATTATATATATATATATATATAT
The DNA here is from genome assembly GCA_011419295.1 of Clarias macrocephalus. Lineage (NCBI taxonomy): Eukaryota > Metazoa > Chordata > Actinopteri > Siluriformes > Clariidae > Clarias > Clarias macrocephalus. The sequence continues at coordinate 96,475 of JAAGKR010001676.1, forward strand.
ATATATATATATATATATATATATATATATATATATATTTGTGCAAAATGACACTGCAGTGTTCATGTAATATATAGGCTATACAGAATATGTGTGTGTATCAAATCACTGAAATGCCATTCAGTGTTTTATTAGGAATGCCTCACTATCAGTAACTAACTCAAAAATCTCAATTTACTTTTCTTAAATTAGCTAAAATGCCTAATAAATTTGGGTTGAACCGTGTGTGTGTGTGTGTGTGTGTGTTTGTGTGTGTGTATCAAATCACTGAAATCCCATTCAGTGTTTTATTAGGAATGCCTCACTATCAGTAACTTACTCAAAAATCTCAATTTACTTTTCTTAAATTAGCTAAAATGCCTAATAAATTTGGGTTGAACCCTGCGTGTGTGTGTGTGTGTGTGTGTGTGTGTGTGTATCAAATCACTGAAATCCCATTTACTGGATCACTCAAATCACTGGAATCTTCATTTACTTTTCTTACATTAGCTAAACTGGCTAATAAATTAGGGCTGAACTCTAAATACTCTTCCCGTAAGGTGTTTAGTGCACTCGCTACGACACTGAACTCACTAAGACACGCCCTACAGAGTGCACCTACGTAGGTAGTTAAGGGTATATTTGGGCGTGCTTTATTTCCATATCCGCCATTTTGGAGGAAAGTTTGGCTTTTCTGGAGGCAGGAGAGAGGAGCGCGGAGGCGGGGCAGAGCCCGAGAAGTTTGTCACAGGACCGTGTAGCGCTCCATGGAGAGGGCACAGGCGGGTCTGTCAGGACGAGTAATTTAAAGGGGCGAAAAACTTTCCGTGGCTTACTTACTTCATAGAGAAGTTTGACAAGAATGAGTTTATTTTTTACTAGTGCGTTTTGAACAGTTCTCTATTCGGACATCACTTGGACTTTACTCTTTGAATGGTTGAAATGCAAGTTTTTGCAAGCTTTACACTGAGTGTTTGAACAGATCCTGATCCTTGGATGTGATCATGCCGGTGAGAAAGAAAGGTGAGATTGCAGGCATAATTGACATCTTCATACTTACATGCATATCTGTGCATCTTTAGTTTATCTGTCTGTAAATGACACTGGATTTAACTCTGCAGTTCTCATTCAATAAGACTAGTCACAGTGTGTAGCACAATGTTTGTGTACCTGTGAGTCTTTTATCTTGTTAGTTTTTTTTTATTTTTTTTTATTAATTATACAATGTATATACACATACTGGGCACTTTATTAGGAACACCTATACACCTGCCTGTTTATGCCATTAACCAGTGACAGAACAGTCACGTGACAGAAGTGCAGCGCATAAAAACATGTTCATCCAGGTTAAGAGCAAAATGGGGAAAATGTGTTCCTTTTGTGAAAAAGTGAGTTTGACTCTTCTGCCGGACTGATTGCTTTGAGTCGTTCAGAAACTGATTATCTGGAGGCACTGTTGCCTTACACCTCAAGGGTCGAGGGTTTGATTCTCACCTCAGGTTTGTGTGTGCATGGAGTTGACATGCCTTCCTCCAGGTATCCTCCCAGATTAGGTTCATTGGTGTTCCCAAATTGTCTGTGTGAGTCCTGTACCCCGCCTCGTGCCCAAAGTTCCCTGGAATACTCTCTAGGCCCCCTGCGGCCCTGTATACACAATGAGTGAGTGAGAAACTGCTGATCCTGTTTAGATTCTCATTCATAATTTTCCCTAGAGTTTTAAAGTATACTCGTGTCAAAAATATACAAACATCTATTGAGTGGTGGTTCTGCAGATGGAAGTTTATTAATAAGAGTTCACAGGCTTGCTTGAGTTTACAGGAAGGCTATAGTAGCTCAAGTATCCGCACTTTTCAGATCAGAAAAGCATCTCAGAGCACACAACACATCATAGCAATGAGGCAGATGGGGTACACCAGAAGACGACCATGCCAGGTTCCACTCCTTTCAGCCAAGAACAGGATTCTCAAGCTAGACATTTGAACATTGGAAAAAAAATATATCACCAGATGGTAAGGTCAGATCTAGGCATCAACAGCAAGAATGCATGGACAGTACCTGCCGTGTGTCAGTAGTTCAGGTGGTGATGGTGGTGTAGTGGTGTAAGGAATGTGTTTTGGCCCAGATGTGTCCCTTCATACAAATCAAGGCGACTACCTGGGTATTGTTGCTGGACACATACAGTCATACGTTTGGACACAAGTATGGATTTATTTTCTACATTCTAGAACAAGGTTGTTGTTTTTTTCTTTCAAAATTATGAAATAATAATTATGAGATGAATTACATAACAACAACAAGCAAGCCAGTTGTTATTTTAAGAAACAAAGGTCGGCTGTTCTGGAATAGTTCTTTCAAGAATACTATTGTCAAGTGCATTTGCAAAACCCATCAAACACCATGATGAAACTGGCTCTCATGAAGAGCATCCCAAGACTTAACGCAAGACTTATCAAAACTTATCTCTGCTGCAGAGGAGAAGTTCATGTAAAGTCACCAGCCTCAAAAATCACCAATTAACAAGCAGCACGTCAGATTAGAGCCGTTATGAAGGTTTTACAGAGCATAAGTAACGGACACATATCAATATAACCTGTTCAAAGGTGATTATTGTATATTTTGGATTGGACACCCTCAGCATTGTTTTACAATGTAGAAGGAAATAAAAATCAGGAAAGGCTATGGAGTTAGAAGGTGTGTCCAAACTTTTGACTGGTAGTGTATATCTCACACAGCATAAATGATTTCTAACTGCTCTCATGAACAAAACAATGACTTCAGTGTGTCTCAGTAATCAGATCTCAGTCCAGCGGCGTGTGTTAGAACGGTAGATTTGCTCCATTAATATGCAGGAAAATCTGCACCAATTATGCCAGACTCTAAAGAACTTGTGTACCCGTACTATGAAACAAAAACCTCCAGGTTCTGTACAGTGTGATGGTTTTCCAGTGTCATTATGGTATAGATAGGATACTTATAGATGGCATACTTTTGCAGACCTTTGCCCCAGACCATAAACTATGTTGTGGTTTGTGTATTTCCTACATCTGTTTCTGAGCCTTTTTTCATTTGAACATTTCAGATACCCAGCGAGCGCTGAAACTGCTTGAAGAATACAGGGCAAAACTCAACCTGGCGGAAGATGCCCAGCTTCGACTCTCCATCGACAGGGTTATCAGCGTATTTCAGAGCTCGCTCTTCCATGCCTTGATAGGTAAGCATTCGTGTGACGGAATTAAAGAGAAATCCGCTGTTGTGCTGTTATTGTTTTTTGCATGGAAAGAAATGGTGAAACAGGTTTGACCTTACCACTGCATATTTCACACACTCAGCAGCTGGTTTCAGCAATGTCAACTATTTTCCCCCCACCTGCAGCAGGTATTTGCGTTCAGTGTTCGAGATGACTTTAGGGTTTGCTCTTAAGGCTGTAGAGCAGTGGCGAAAGATGGAGGGAGAAATGAAAATCCAAAACAAATGTGTCAGTAATATACCTGCCTTTTTGTACAAAATTATTCCAGGTTCCATTTCACTTTTAGGGGTTGGTTGGTCATGTTAAATGAAGTCAGTAAAACTGCCCAGTAGGTAACTAAGATAATCCGACAGAAGAGGGTATGGAACGCTGAATAATTAACGTTATTTAACAATAATTAACAATTTCAGGTTTATGAGAGTAGCGCTGCTTTTTGTTCCTAAAGATATTAGTAAAAAATACATATAAGTATGGAAATAACTGCAGTAGATTGGCACCCTGTCCAGGGTGTGCCCTAAGTCTCCTGGGATAGGCTCCAGGCCCACTGCGACCCTCTAGACAGGATAAAGCGGTATAGACGATGAGTGAGTGAGTATGGAAATAACCTATTTATGCAATAGTTAGAACTTTTAAATGCTTATCTAATGTAAAATATATTTTTTAGTAGGGAGAAACTGTTTAGATTTTACAGCATTTTGGTCTAATCATGCTCTTTCCTCTTTTCTTCTATGACCGTAAAAATATCTGCCTAATATTGACAAACTCTCTGTTCTTAAATTATGTTTAGTTGTCAGATGTATTCACCCATCTCTGTTACATGGTGCTGTTTTGGTGAGCACAAAGCTCATTCTTTTTCTAATATGAACTGGCATGTGCCTAATATACCATCTCTGTATATTCTATTTGATTATAGAAAACTTTGTTGTTGTGATGGAAAGTTTTAAAAACAAGATTCAAAAATCATAGATTTCAAAACATCAGGAAAATTGTCAACTCAAAGGTAACCAGGGATTTGAATATAGAAGTGTTTTAAACAGTTTCGAGCTATTTAAATTGGTCTATAAAAATGAAATGTAGAAATTGAAACTGTTATGTAGAAAGACAACAATCTGATGTAAGTGTGTATGTGAATCAAAAATTTAGAGTTCAACCAGCAGTGTTTAAATATAACTCTAGGTTTCCTCCCACAGTCAGCGTTTCTGAGTTGCCCACAGGGTATGATTGGTGTGTGAGAGAGTGTGTGTGTGTGTGCACCCTCCTATGGGTTGGCTCCCTATCTAGGGTGTCTCCTGCCTTGTGCCCTAGGATCCCTGGGACAGGCTCCAGGCCCCTACTGCCCAGGATAGGCAGTATCGAAAATGCAAGAGTAAATGTTTAAATAATATTAAGGTAATATAATGTTATGGATTGGTAATACCCCCCAGGTGTGAACTAGAACGTGCTAGTTGTTATATTTTTGTGTAGTTGAAAGCAGGTCTGTTCTAAAATTACATTACACTCCCTGGCCAACTTTTTTTTTGTTTTTTTTTTTCCGGAAAAGAATAAACATTGACTCTTTGTCTGTTCTGGGAGTTGAACCCACAACCTGTCAGTAACTAGCACAGAGTGGTTTAATGGCAAGTGAAAGTGGTCAGGTCTGTATCTTATTTCCAAGCAGCAGAGCATTTGGCTCTGTTTACTTCCTTGAGTATTGTTCTGTTCTTTGTAGAGGGATATTTGGAACTGTGCACTATGGCACTCAGTGTGGAAATGAATTTCTTTCTAGTTTTGGGTTCTTACAGTCTTTGTTAATATATCAGATTAGGGTTCGATTAACATATGTGTTAGTATTGTATTATTGTTATTAAGATATTTTTTTGGCGGCTTAGTGCTTAGATCTATTGCCCTACACCTTCAGTGTTAAGGGGTTTAAAGTTCACCTCTGGTCCGTGTGTGGTGTTTGTAGAGCTGGGGAAAAATCGATTCAGTTATGATTTGCAAATCTTTTGCATGGTGATTCACATATCACCACACTGAATCCCCCCCCCCCCCCCAAAAAAAAATTATAATATATATATATAAAAGAAGTAATTTTTACATTTATAATATAGATAATGTGGTCGATCGACCAGTGTCAAAAATTGGTTGGTTTTCAGTTTGATTGGCCATGACTGTTGACCGGTCGATCAGCCTCAGATTCTGAACCGAGTGCACAAACTTGAGTGCCATAACAGAAACTAATTTTTATGGTGTTACATTATTAAAAAGTTCATGCATTGAAAGCGTTACTCCCAAACCCACTCAATACATGCACTTACACCAGTCTCAAAACACTTAGAAGCCGGGAACAGAAGTAGCACACGCCTGCGTGTTTGCAGCCATTCAACCTGCGCGCTCACTGTCAAGTTAAGTTTGAGGCATTTGAGGCGGCAATCCTACCGGTGGTGCACTCTGAACTATTTACACATTTTCATGTGTGAATTCTTTACCAAGTTTGTTTAGAAATATTAATTATGGCAGAGGACAGTGATGCATGCTGCTCAGTAAAATTAATTTTTTAAGTGATAAAACGCATGTTATAAGGAACGGGCTCCTGTACATATACATTTTTTTAAAGGTTTAAATTGTAACAAAAAATGTAATATTGAATATGTAATATCGAACCCTTGCTTGAGGGGTTTCCTCCGGATTCTCCTGTTTCCTTACACAGTCCAAAGGTATGCTTCGTAGCCTAATCCGCTTGTCCAAGTTGCATATTGCCTATGAATGGATGTGTGAGTGCACGTGCCTGTACTGTATGTTAGGTTAGGGTCTTCATCAAGTTCTCTTCTTTTTATAGGACTGACTCCTGAAATAAATTCATAGGTTATTGTAAGTCATCATTAGGAATAGAATATAGACATGCTATTATTTTGAGTTATGTCACAGTGGTGCAGTGGGTGTTTAAAGAGACCCATGGGTCCAGGGTCCTCACTTTAATCCTGAGCTTGAAACATGATTGTATATGTGGTGTATTTTCCTATTCTCCTCATTTTTTTAATGACTCAGTTCTCTGCAAGCGTGCTTTTATGTGGATCGGCGACAACCGGCTCATCCTAGAATGTGTGTGTGCATTTTATGTCTTTGTATGGTAGGTGTACGTGAGTGTGTGAGTGTTTGTGTTGTCCTGTAATGGAGTAGCGTCCCATCCGGGGTGTGTTCCTACCTCTTGGCCAATATTCCTGGAATAGACCCTGGATAAACCACAGCCTCAATCAGGATAGAGCAGTTATTGGAGACAAATTCATATACTGTATTGAATCGAGGAATTGTATTTGTCGTTGTGCGTTGCTTTATGGCTTTATGCTGCATTAATAAAACATAAGTAAACAAAGTAAAAAAAAAACTATATATATATATAAAATATATATATAAAATTGACTTCATAGTAACACTCTACTAACACTTTGCTATTTTAAGTAAGCTTAACACACAAATAATGTGCTCCGTCTGTGGCGATGTGTGTGTGTGTGTGTGTGTGTGTGTGTGTGTGTGTGTGTGTGTGTGTGTGTGTGTGTGTGTGTGTGTGTGTGTGTGTGTAAAGTAAGTAAGCTGAGCTGTTGAGGGATTTGTAGGACAGGATGTAGAGGCCTATCAGGTTGACTTTCCATAGAGTGAGCTATTAACTCTGAAAGTCACTTGGCTCTGTGAAGCACAGAGATTTTAACAGATTTTAAGGTGTATTAAAAAAGGTTATAGAAAATAGTTAGAATCTGAGACTTTAAAAAAGTGAAGAGTCAAGATATTGCTGGGTTGTTAGTGAAAATTTAGCCTGTTGTATTGGATGTTTTAAAATGATTGTAATTTTCAGTATACAAAATCTCTATAATAAATGTACTGGAATTTTTAAAAATACTTAAAAATACTGCCACTGATGGACCATCAAGCATGTCAACTGCTCAGCTTGGCTTTGATTTTAACTTGTTAGTGATTTAGCTGTGAATGACAACCATATGATTTAAATGTTAATATACTGACACTGTGTGCCCCTTCCAGCGATCACATGAAAACTGAAAAAGCATTATGTTTTTAAATGTCTGCACAGGCAATTCATTAAAATGTTGTGTCATCCTTATTTTTTTAAAGTATTAATTATGTGACTAAATATTTTAATGTTTGAATGCTGAATGTTTGACCAGCTCCTTATCATAAAATGCTGTAATGCATGATTGGGTGCATACATGTAATATTCCATCCGTCCATCTAGGAACTTCTGTAGTCCAATTAGGGACCGTAAAGGCCAATGGTGACTATTGTACTATATTTATTCCCACTTTTGTACGACCATAGTAGAATCTCCGGTCAACATTCACATTCTCCTAGTACAGGCAATTTGGGAATGACAATTAGCCTAATCTGCATGTCTGTGGACTGTGGGAGAAAACCGGGGAACCCGTAGGAATCCCACCAAGCAGAATGCAAACTCCATGCACACAGCCTTAGTACAAATGTACTATTGAGCTGCTTATAATATTGCTTGATACTTTGCAACGATTTCAAATTAAATGATACTAAGTCAGAGATGCTGGGTGTAGGATCTAAATCAGTGTTGTAAGATACAGGAGGTAATTACTCGCCTGAGCATTGATGGCTGTGTCTTGCACTGTTGAACAGAAATTAACAGAGTTGACCTAATTTTAGATAGCGCTCTGTCTTTTAATGTGCACAATATCAGTATCTCTTGTTCAGTGTTTTTTTCATCTGCATAACATTGCAAGTTTGCGTCGCAGGTCCTGGTCAATGCTCTTGTTGCATCTCGCATCGACTACAGTAACTCTGTATTTATTTATTTCATTACTTTATATTGATGTGTATGGATCACTGGTTGACTAATTCTATTTTATTTTATTTCTTTTTTGCGGATCTTAATTGTCTACTATTTTATTTCTTAATTCTTTAATAAATGCTGTTTTTAGTTTGTTAGCTTTTATGTTCAATATAAGGTGTCTTTGTGTATTTGAAAGGCACTTAAAGTAAATGAGTAAAATTTATTATTATTATTATTATTATTATTATTATTATTATTATTATTAAAATCATACATTTTCATACACCTTAGGCAAACTCAGGTTTTCACAATTCCTGACATTTAGTCCTAGCAAACATTCCCAGTTTGGTCAGTTAGGATCACTACTTTTTTATTTTACTTATGTGAAAGATTTATTTTAGCTTTTATTTCTTTCCTCACATTTCCATTGGGTCAGAAATTGACATACACTTAGACTGTTTTGGGTAATATTGCCTTTATATAGCTTAACTTGGGTCAAACATTTCGGATAGCCTTCCACAAGCTTCTTGAAATTTAAGCTTGTTCCTCTTGACAGATCTACTGTAACTGAATCAGGGTTGTAGGCCTCATTACTTGCACATGCTTTTTAAGTTCTGCCCACAGATTGTCTATTCTAATAATTTTGAAGCCATTGTGCCACAACTTTGAGGGGTCATTGTCTCTTGAGAAGAGCCATTTGTGACCAATGTTTAGCTTCCTGGCTGATGTCTTGGTATCTTGCTTCAGTATAACCACATAATCTTCCTTCCTCATGATGCCATCTATTTTGTAGCTAATCACCTCCTAACGTGATGGTTCCACCCCTGTGCTTCATGGTTGGCATGGTGTTCTTTGGCTTGCAGGCTAAATTATCATTTCAGAGATGTGGAATTTATGCAGGTTTGAAAAGTCAGATGAACAAGAGGCCTACACTGAAAAAAGTGATATGAAGTGAAAATACGTTGAATCTAGTCAAATGAATCTACAGGTTCTTAATACATATAACAACAAAGCAAATAGAATTGTATCAATCATACAAATGTAACTAATATTTTAAGCATAAATGTCATGTTCTATTTATTTATTTTTGCCTAGAGTAACATTTGTTCTCGCAATCCAGATAAATGTTGAAAATTATTTACACACTGGAGCAGAGGTCTTAGCAGAGTTAAAAGCTTAAGAAATATCATAGACTGTGTTATTTATTTATTTATTTATTTATTTATTTATTTATTTTTACTATTTTTTTAAATTATTATTTATTTTTTTAGCATGGTCACTTAAACATTAACAACAATAAACAATTGAACAAAGTAACTTTATTATATGTTTATTATATATTTCTTATTATATATATAAATATATGTAAATGTAATATTTAAATTTAGTGATTTGGCAGATGCTCTTATCCAGATCAGGTTAAGGTTTGTTTATTTAAATAAAGAAGTTCATTAAATTGCTCTGGGAAACATTATTGTATTCTTCTTTTTTAAATAAAATTTATTATAATTACTTTAATAAAGCTTGGGTATTTTATAATATCACAGGGTTTCAGACTTCAGGCAGTCATGGACTACACTGTATTTGAATTCAAGTACTAAAAATAGTTCCTGCCAGTAGATTATTTTTATGTTCAACATTTTATGTTAATCTATATGTTGTTATAAATGTTGGGCCTGTCCTTCTTCAATGTGACACAAGGTGCATGTGATTTGATGAATTCTAGACCTGGGACCAGTTCTGAGACCAGTTTAGAATTTCAGACCTGGTTCAATTTAATAGGACCTGTTTTTGTTTTCACATCTACGACCTGAAGTTTTTTAATCAGATGCTCTCTGTGTCACATTGAGGAAGTTTAGGAAATTTCGATTTATTTTCCATTAATTAACTTTAATGCCTTAAGGGTATAAAATTAATTGCAAACATGAATATGTTCATAGTGACAGCCCTAATTAAATATAAGTTTACGATAATTATGCTATAATATTTAATAATATCACTTTCTTTCAGCTAATAATAATAATATTTAATTACTCTTAAGCATGTGAAAATTTAATTACTAAATGGCTAATGTACTATTTTTGTTAAACCCCTTTGAAATGAAGCTGAAATTCAATGCTTTAATCACATCTCGATTGCTTCATCTTAAATCAGTTGTGGTGTGTCTAGATGATATATATTTTCTAATATTTTTCTAGATATCCAGGAATTTTATGAACTGTCCATCCAAGAGAAGCAGAACAAATTTACAGAGCCCATAAACCCAGCAGAGCTTGGTCCTGCTGCTACAAATTTTACATCACAACCCAGCACTAATAAGGTAAGTAAGCATGGAAAAGATGTTCTGTTCACCAATCTGGCTGAAGTTACTTCCACAATAATGTAGCCTTGCAAGCAGGACAACTTTTTTTTAATACTACTTTGAGGTCAGAGAGCAGGAGAAAGAAAGGAGATGAGTGAAGGAGGCAGAAAAGGTGTGCAGTATTGCAAAAAAGAAGTGCTTTTTGAATGGCAGCTGATCCACAGCGGCAGTGCTGGCTGGCATGGCTTGGGGCCGGTATGGCAGAGGTCAGTGGCAAGTTATGGCTGCGACAGGTTCGTGATTCATTCCTGGCTGAATCAGTGCGTTGACACGTAGCTGGCATGGGGGAAGGTGTTGGCAGCATAGATGTATGTGAGACAGATGGAGACAGTATCAGCATGTACTTTGCACTGTCGAGACTACTCATCTGCCTGTCTTTGAGACATCATTTTATATTGAGCTGACTTCTGGATGAGGTTGGGTGATTACTTGGTTTCAGCTGTGTTGGTTTGTCTCACCTCAGGGCTGTGTGTTGTTCTGCTTTCAGCACCATTGCAGCAAATAAATAAGGAGTATGGAGTCCATTAAGATCATGTCCCGAAATTGTCCACTGACTTCCCTACATCTTTTGCTGGGTAGTGAAGATGTCTCTGTATGCCCTGGTAGATTTGAGGAGACACTGACAAATGCTGGGACTATGCATCCATTTTTTAAGAGGTCAATGTGATAGAGCTGGGAGGTTCTGCAGCCAGTAGGTCAAACCTCTCTGTGATTGTGTAAGGGGCCCAGAAATTTCAGTTGGCACTGGGAAGTAGCAGGAGCTTCTGGTCCCCCAGGTAGGGATTCATGGGGTTTGGCTCGTTGGTTGTAGACATGATGTTGGTCCACTTGAGCTCACTCTGCATATTGATGGAGAGTGGGGTGGACGCATACTCTACAGTACAACAGACTGGTACAGGGTCTGTTGACTTCTAATCCTTGCAGCCGCATCCCAAAGAAGAGCTTGTATCTTGGTCGGTGAGCAGCTTTTTAGGCAGGTGGACTCTGTTCTGCTGAACAGAAAGACCAGTTTTTAGGTGATGTCCATTGATGTTGCTTTGAGGAGGTGGGTGGCTGCACTACCAGCCAGTAGTCCACCAAGGTGTGGATATATTTGAGGCCACAGCCAGACCTTGGCTCGCACAAGGTTCATTCCTATGTGCTTAAAGGACAGGTGAAGCACTTAATTCTTACTTTGCTTCCAGACAAAATTACCCTCAAGGGTGACCTGCTGAAAAATGAAAAACAGATTATTATTGGACTGAGTAGGCTAAGCTTCAGCTTCTGTAGTCCTTTGTGTCCTAGGCCAGGCAGGCTGAGTTGCTTTCCACAAAGTTGCTATCAGTTTTTCTTTCAGGTTTCTTCCAGGATGAAGCCATTCTGTCACATCACGGTATATACATAACTATATACTGTACACTGATTACAGCCATGTTCACTAATGAGCCTATTAGACGTGCTTGTGATTTGGTCTTTTCATGTTGTTTTTACTGATGCAGCATCATGAGCTGTTCTCAGTAAAACAAATTCAATTGTTTTTGATGAAAGGAAGAAAGAAGGCGCAAGGTGTGTCTGCTGATAGAACTGCTAGAGTGTGTATTTTCAGTTCTTCCGTATGCAACTTCCAGGATGCTCAGTCTTACAAAATGATATGCTGTTGAAATCCCTTGATTAGCATAATTAAGATTTAATTATTACCTCAACACTAGGCAGGGATGTTCTTTATGTATATATTGCGTTATAAGATGTTTAAGATGTTATAGATGTTTTCACACCTACTACCCAACACACACACACACTCAGACCTCTCAAAATACAACACACGAATCCCGTTTTGGATGGTTTCAGCTGACACTGACACTGATTAAATTTACTCCTTAGGTATTAATATTTGGTAACAAATGAAAAGGGATTTTCCTGTATTTGATTGTATCTATGCATCTCGATGCTGTCCAGTACCCAGCCGTAGTCATACTAGACAAAGAGATTAGAATAATTTCAATAAACCTCTGAAACCTCTTAATTATTGCAAAAGCTGCTGGTTTGCAAAATGTTGTAATTAACTTTGAAATCAATCATATTAAATATTCAACAACACCTGGGTATAAAAAAAAAGTTCTATCCAGATCAGATTTAGGATGTAGAGAATGGTCTTATACTGTATCATCTTGTAAACGAGTACAGGGTGAGTTTTGTAATAAGGAGCATTGGTAAATTCAGTTTCAGCAAGGGGTGCCAGGAAAAAAAATTATAGTGTAGCAAGCAGTGAGAAAAGGTGAGCAGATTTTGATCTTAATGCAAATTAATAGCACATAGAAGGCACCAGAAGAGAAAAGTTGTATTTGCCAATCTTAAAAGACAAAAAATTTATTACTAACAACAATTTGGTATCTTACATACTTTTGAGCATTTTACAGTATTTCTGTATTTGTGGACAAGTACTGTTTTAATAGCACTATGAGAAGGGAGTCGGAATGTGCATCGTTGGCTGCCACTGTAGAGTAAATGGATAAAAATTAATAAAGAATATTTGTAAAGGTAAAAATATATATAAAAAATAAAATTGTCTGCCATCTTCCACAAAAATATTTAATGCAGGATTAATTTTTAGGAACTAAGTTTATGAAAGCGGCCCAGTTGAATAATTACGCACGGCCCTCTAACTGTAATAGCGCGAGGAATTAGCTTTTTATGGCGTTTATGTGCTTTAAAGCAAATAAAGACTCGCTTTTACAGATGCATCCATGTTTTTTTTTTTTTTGACTTTGCACATCAAACGTGCTGAGGTGGGAATTGACTTTATTACAGCCTGCAAATTACCACTTACAAGGAGTCACGAACGTACCATTAGTCCCGTCTTTTTTTTTTTTATCAAGACAAGTGTTTTACCTTCACAAGCACAGAAACAGCCTTAGCTTTTGAAGTTTTCTAATCCTAGTTATCCAGTCTTAGTCTTAGCTTTTGAAGACTTTAAATAGTTTTTTCATCTTTTAAATGTTACGTACTTTTGCAAGAGGAATACTTTGTGCATCTCGTCCTGGAGATACAGTGCTATACTTCACCACCCAATGGTCGAGACTTTGTTTTCAGCAGACGCTCCTCAACAGGACTGATAAAACCTCTCAAGCGAAACACTTTTCATGATACCACAAGTCCAGACGTGTAAACATTGACACACATGTCAGTATCTTATTCTTCAAGTCTCAAGGTGAACGATTCTCACTCATTTTAGCACAGAAGTCTCTTTAGCTCTTGGACTTTTGTAAACCTCTCCTGCACATTCCTTTCTATTCAAAACAGCATGTCACAGCAGGGTGTAAACTCCATTTCATGCCTAATCAAATTTCCCTGTTGAACAATCTAATTATAGTATTTATAGAAAATAGGTAACAATGTATAGTTGTTGTTTCAAGCATGCAAATCAGATTTTATAGCAAGAAAAAATCCACTTTACTAGAACGGGGATTCAGCAACACAAAGCAACATCAGAATACAGATCATGTGCTTGCAGATAAGCATGGGCTCATTCTAACACTCAAGATATGCTGCTGGGGATAATTTGCTTATCAGGATGTTTGCATATCAGCACTATAAAATGTGACGAATTCCCATGGGGAAAAAAAAGACAATTGTACCTTTTGATTTAGAAGTATTTTTTAAAATGATGGCTACAATTTCAAATGAAATTTGCCTGAATTTGATTGTAGTTCTGCAATTATATGGTTAAAGGTGTGGCACAATGACTGTTTCTGCTGTTACTGTCTCTGCATTTTAAAGCTCAACATAATCAAGGATCATTATATCAACAATTCGATGAATGGAATCGCTCCTTATGTGATGTATCATGATATTGCAATCTTATTCTTTAAAGCACTACACGTGCTTATTTATCCCGCACGAGTCTTTTTACACTCCATCTGTGTTTCATTGTAGTTAGAAGCCCTGAAAAGAGTTTTTCTTCTTTTAAGTTTTAGAACTAGTAAAAAACAAAAGAACGATTACGTAACCCTTTTCCTCAAGAGTATAGCTGTTACCAAAAGCACTCCCGTTAAGTTGATCGAACATATTTTTTTTCACCTTCACTTTGTTATTGAGGGCAAACTGTGATTTCTTTTTTTAGCTAACAAGCCAAGCATGAGTGAATGGAACAAATTCCAGACAAGATGGGCCTCCGAGTGACGCAGTGGTAGAGTGCTCGCCCTATCATCCGGATATCGCGAGTTTGATCCCCCGGTTATGCTGTAACCTCTCGCAGCCGGAGGTCTAGAGAGAGCCGATTGGCCGAGCTCTCTCAGAGAGGAGGGATGAGAGGTACTTGGTGCTCCTACATTAATCACGGCTCTGCAGCCAATCAGGGGCGTCCGTGAGCTCACGCAAACGGAAGGAGCGGATAGTGCTGTCCTCCGAGTGTGTTACGTCGAGCAGTTCGAAAAGATGTGGTCGGCTGGTGTCACGTGGTTTGGAGGAAACATGTGATAGTCTTCAGCCCTCATGACTGAGTGGTAGTAGTAGCGTAATGTGGGAGCCCCCTAGTGACGGGGAGGAATTGGACATGACTAAATTAGGGAGAAAATGGGGGAAAATCCCCCCCAAAAAAATAACAATTCCAGACAAGGCTGTGTATTCAGCACTGCAATGGGGAAAAGTATATGTAGTACATATACATACAGTAAAAGGATGTTTGAGCCACTAGTTGATTTAACAGGACACTACAGTAGCTTGTGAAAGTATTAACTCCCTTGGTGCTTTTCTCATTGTGTGGCATGTGACAATTTTTGGATGGCATGTATGATTTGATTATTCATTTCGATTTCATTAATCATTTTGATTAACTTACTACTGTGAAGGTTCAAAACTTTTTTTTTCTCGGACACAAAGATAAGAAAAAAAAACTGGAATTTTGAATGTGCGTAACTGCTCTCAGATTCTCAATTGGATTAATGTGTGGGCTTTGACTAGGCGATTCCAATACATTTACATCTTTCCTTTAAAACAAACTCCAGTATAGATTTATCAGTATGTTTAGGGTCATCTTGGGTGGAGAAGAAACTCCGTCCTAGCTCCAAATCTCTGGCAGATTGAAAGAGGTTTTCCTCAAGAGTTACCCTGCCATCTACCTTTTCTTCCATTCTGACAAGTTTTCTAGTTCCTACTAATGAAAAGCATCCCCACAGCACATTGCTGCCACCACCATGCTTCACTGCAGGATTGGTGTTCTCATGGGGATAGAAAGTGTTGGATTTGACCTGCACATACTGTAGTGTTGTTTCCCATGATGGTCAAAAAGTTCCATTTTAGTCTCACCATCTCACCAGAGAACCTTCTTCCATGTGTTTGCGAAGTCTGCCACATGCTTTTTGCTGAATTCTAACACGAAGGACAAATTTGAAATTAGGTTAGGCGTCCTGTCTTTTTAGATTAATCCCACCTTCCTCATTTTGATTTGTTACACAGATTCAACCTCATGTTGTCAGAGAGGGTAAGCAGGGGTCGGCAACGAGCAAGGGGTGATTACTTGATTTGATACAGGTGTGCTGTGATTGAGAGCGGAGTGCGTAGGAGAAAACTCCGAAATGGATCTAGACCCGTGAGTCTAGCTAGCTCGTGACACATGTATGCTTGGTTAGACGCTTTACCTGAGCCATTCAATACCTCCTCTACAGCCAGACACCCAGTGGATGAAAGTAAAGAGTGATGAGAGAGTTGTTCTCTCAGTGTTTACCAATTAGAAACCGAATTACTTTTTTCATATCTAAAACTCCTCGTCACCTAATATTACCTCTACGAGACCCCTATAGGGCAAATATGCACAGACAGACGGTATTCATTACAACAAGAGAAAAAAAAATTGGATCAAGTGTTTATATGGCTAATATCTACCAATTACCTATGGATTATCTAAGGTTTACACCACCCCACTCCTTCCTATTTAAAATTCGTTTAAACGAATTATACAATGCATTTTTATTTCAGATGGCCAGTTTTTCATATTATTAATGCAGGATTTCTCTTTTATCTATCTATGCAACATCTTTAAATATTTCACCAATGCAGTTATTAACAATAAAGAATAATAAGAATTAAGGATTTTTCTTTTCTAAGCAAAGATGAAATGAAACAAGGATTGCTCTGCAGTATTAGTGCAAACACAAATCGATTTCTTGTGGAGTTCATTCATCTATTTATAAGATCTTTAAGACATTAATAGTCCCTCATTAAATTCTCACACTAATGTGAGTATGCCTGAGATCTCTCTCTCTCTCTCTCTCTCTCTCTCTCTCTCTCTCTCTCTCTCTCTTCCACACAAACAAACACATACACACAGGAATGTGCGCGCAGGGTTTTCCTCAGCATCCTCTTGTGGAAAAATCACCAGTTCACACTTGGGTCTTTTGAGCAGCATGTTTTGTTCAAATCTACATATATCTTACAGGACTATAACTAACGACTATGGTAATATGCGGTGGTGATGTGTGTGAGCGGTTGTATCGTGCGTCAGGGTGCGGTTTGGGACAGAGCTGGTGTGGATGTGAAGAGCTGGATCAGATGAGAAGTTTGTACCGGGCTTCATGTTTCTGTGCCTCACGCGCTCACACCCGTGCCGCCGCTCATGCTGAAACACAGGGATGCTAGGAGGAGATGGTGAATGCACTGCGCACAATGGACTGCTTGTGCATCGTTAGTACTAAGGTTAAGGTAAGGCTAATGTGTGTCAAGAAGTTTCTTCTGATTGTTCTTTACTTTCTTAAATCTCTTAGCTGGTTATAATGAACACTTCTAGCATTGACTAGGCATTATTTAATCATATAACGAAGTTAAATAAGAAAAACAACATTTTAATAATTAAAATGACGTGTTAGTGTGGAAAAAATGTATCTAATGCTTGTATATTCCAAACAGAATTATGCAGATTGTATAAACTTTGTGTAACTATTTTAGTTGCATTTGCTTCATTTCATTGTAATCAATATTTCTTAAAATCAGAATTAAAATTCAGTACTTTAGAAATTGATTTTATAATTTTTGAGGTTGGAGAGGTTGATATTCCATAACCCATTTATTATTATTTTTTTTTATTATTAATTCATTCAGAGATGATGAGTGTGTGTGATGTAGCAAATATAAAATGTTTAGATAGAAAATTTATGTAATAATAAAAAAATATGACTTAATATGAATTAATAAATATGAATTAATAAACTACACAACGTCCAATAGATGAATAAATGTTATGATAAATCGAGGATCTAACTTTCCTTTCCCAAGCACAGGATCGAGGTTATCCCTCACTCACTCATCGTCCATACCACCCAGGTCTCCTCTTCCCCAGGAGACTTAAGGCACGAGGCAGGGTACACTCTGAGCAGGGTGCCAGTCCATTGCAGGGCACACACACACATACAGACAGTCACACACTCATTCACACTTGGGCAGTTTGAGAAAGCCAGTTAGTCTAATCTGCAGGTCTTTAGACTGTGGGAGGAAACCAGAGTACCCGGAAGAAACCCACCAAGCACAGGGAGAACATGCAAACTCCACACACACAGACCCGAATCCAGACCCTGGAGGTGCAAGGTAACAGTGCTAACCACTAAACTACCAGCTTTGACAGGTCAAAAGTGTCGCATATGCTTCTTTTTGTTTTCCATGAATTGGATTCAAACAGTATGTCCTGTGTCCTTGTTCTAGCGTAAAGTCAGATGAGGGGACAGTTTTTTTTCCGTTTTAAATTCATCATGCATTCATCATTTATGAAAGCAACCAGACTGGAAAAAGTCTCACTCCTAACTGATCACATGTCAGTAAGTGTTTAGTCATTTATTGTAAGTGATATAACTACTGTAAAGTACAAAGTTGTGGCTGAATCTTTAAATAGCCTTATCCGTTTCAGGAACTTGTAGATGATTTATAATTTAACGGTGCTCAAGCCTATCTGTAAAGGAATCTCCAGTATCCTTTAAGCAAGTGGAACAAATTTGTAACAAAAATCATTTGGGTTTGAACGTTGCTAGCACGAGCATGCCCATGCCTCCTTCTTGCATGCACATGAAATATGTAAAAGCTTGATTTTATGTAATGTGCATCAGACTTTGATGTGTTTGCTCCTTGGTGAGTGAGTCATACTGGTGTACAGGGGGTGGAAAAGAACATCTGTGCAGAGAAACAGAAGTGCAGGACACTTTAAAGCAGGGCTCCCCAAACTCACACAGTTTATTATTTTTTTAATTCACTGTGGCTCGTGTCACATTACATTCCCTGCCTTTTCCTTTCCCGTGCAATAGGACTGTCGTTATTGTAATTACAATTTAACGTAACACCAATTAAAGATGCGATTAATAGCATGTTGCTGATGGATAATTTGCTTGGTTGATTCCAGTAGTAGAAGGAAAAAAAGCTGAGATTTTGTCATAGATTGCATAAGATTTTTTTTTTCTTCACCCTTTTATCAAGTGCACTGTACGGTGATTGAACACCCATGCATTAGTTTGTCTTTACTGAGTGCTTTGGCCTTTTCATAGTAGACTCTAAAAAGTATAAAATGTGGATGCCGCTCTAAAAAATATATATTTTTCCCAACAGAATGCAGAGTATGTAAAAAGCAGCAGCTTTAAACTAAAATGACCAACGTTAAATTTGTTTTGTACCACAGCACTGTTCAATTCAAATCAGGTTGGCCAAATAATGTTTAATATTTCTGCCTCCACCACTTCATCGTTCCTCCATCTGTGCATCCATCTGTCTGTAAATACGTCTGAGATTCCTGTTAGGGCAATATGTCACGAGCAAGTGATTGAATATTTGTAGGGTTTATTTAGAATAATCACTGTAACCTGTAGATGAACTGATTGGATTTTGGAAATGATCCAAACAAGGTCAAGGTCACAGCAAGGTCAAATGTCAAATAAGATTTGCCCAGTCAGCCAGGAGAGCAACATTGACGCCTGGGGTGCACTCAGCTCTTTAAGGTGTTAAGATGTTGAGGCTCTGTGTGGACAAATTTAGTTTTTCCTCTTCACACTTCAAGCCACTGTCATGCTGTAACATGTTTGGGCTCAAATGATTTGCAGTTGTAATACCACAGTAGTGTTAATTTTGTCAGCTTTTTTCAATTTTAGTCTTAAGCCCTATTCGGACGGGACTAGTTTTACTGCACTGTAAAAAAAAACGTGCATAAATCGGTAAATTTTACGGTAAAAAACTGGCAGCTGTGGTTACCAGAATTTTACTGTAAAAAATACGGTAGCACCGTTATTGCACTGTAAAAAAAACAAAGCATAAATTTTATGATAAAAAAATGACCGGGAATCAAACCCAGCCCCTGGAGGTGCAAGGCGACAGTGCTAACCACTACACTACCATGCTTGTTAGGCAACTGTTGTCGTTGTTGGACTTCCTCGGTTTCCCCACGTCCCCTCACACGACTTGCACTCCAACAACGACAACACTTATGTAGCAAGCATGGTAGTGTAGTGGTTAGCACTGTCGC
>JAAGKR010001677.1:12291-45501 GCA_011419295.1 Clarias macrocephalus
TTGATTCATTTATAGAGACACAACATTGGATAAATTCTGTGTTGTCCATCATTCTAGTCTCCTGGGATCGGCTCCAGGCCCCCGTGACCCTGTATACAGGATAAAGCAGCACTGTACAGTATAGGCTATGAATGAATGAATGAGATGAATCAGTCAACATTGCAAGCATGGGGAAAATGATAAGGCATAAGTGAGTGTTTTTAAAAAAAAATTTTAAAGAATTTTTATGAAGTCTCGTAGCTTTGCACTTGTTCACGTGCAGGGCGCTCGAGTTCTTCCACTCCAGGTTCAGAGCCTCTTGTTCCAGTGCAACTGTAATACTACAGAATTAAAAGTTATTATAGATAAAAAACAAAGTTATGTGCAAGTTTTGGCAAATACCCACATGTGGGTGTGATGGTCATGTTCCTACTAGATCTGTTGATTTGATTTTTTGAGCATTGTGATTTTTGATTTAGCTTAATAGCACTATTTATTTGTTTTAGATTTTTTGTGTAATGTTTTTTCAAGCAGCTATGTCAAATGATTACAACTATTAAAATGATCTAATAGACATTGAAAGGCTGTGCAACTTGTTACAAATGTTACATCTACAAAGCAGTACAAAGCGATCATCTTCCCCCCCTACCCCCCCATGCTTCTGCTCCACACTTGAGTCCAGCAGGAGGCAGTAACGCAACAACCACCCATAAGTATCAGACGATGTGGTATCCACAAGTAGGAGCGGCATCTGACGCACACACAACTTGTCACAGGTTTTACACGGATGCCCTCCCATTTTATCCGGGCTTGGGACCGGCATTGCATGCAGTGCCTGGAGTTTGGGCGGGAATCAAACCTTCAGCGTGGATGGTAAGAAACTTACCGCTGAGCCACCAATGCCTGGTACTTGTAGAAGCTATAATCTTGCAAAATATGGGTATTTAGAAATAGAAGTGGTTTGCGTTTTCCTCTTAAGCGGCGGTATACAGTATATTTCAAGTTCAAAGAATTTGAACAGTTTGAACGTGTTTGGATTTGCACTCCAGTTTCTTGTCTTGGAATCCCATCAGGCCAGTTTTCATAAATTTCCACATAATAAACCCCTGGGAAATTCCAGTTGTAGGAATGAATTCTGTAATGTTTAATGCCAGTCATGATGATAATTAATATTAATGAAATGAATATTTATGCTTACACAGAGCAGTTTCTGCAAACAAAGACATGTAAAAAGACATTTATAAATCTTGGTTTACATACTTGGATCTTTGTTACTGGGATGAGAATTATCTGTGAATGATTAGAATTTAAATAGATGCTGCACAAAAGGTTAGGAAAAATCCAGTGCAGTAAATTAGATGGGAGCTGAACCCCTTTATTCTAGGGGTCACCATATCAGAACATTGCACATGTCAGTAGTCAGAATCATGGACCAGTCAAGAGTAATCAAAGACTAAACCAATTAAAAAAAAAAAAAAAAAAGCTAAAATATTTAGGTTTTGAATATTTATTCATTTATCTATTTATTTATTTGCAGAGATATTACAACCTGGTATTACACTTAGTGCCAAGCCCTAGTTAACCCATTAAACTGCCCAACTGCCTGAGAGCAGACGATCAGACATAACATCATGTCAGGAATGTAGAAAATGTAAAGAAATGGAGATAGTAAGATAGTAAGCACATACAAAGATGATTAACATTTTTAAAAATATGATAAAATCTCACGCTCTCATGAACATTCACACACACACACACACACACACACACACACACACACACACACACACACACACACACACACACACACACACACACATTCATTTGCAGGTTCATTCAAATGCAGGAAGCACAAATTGTCAAAGACGTCAGATTTTTCAATATTACTGCCCGAAGATATTAAAACCATAGAAACAGACAAAGGATGAAAAAAAAAGCGAACTCTTGAAGATATATATGTGAATTAGTCTTGAACAGCAATGATGCTGCTTTCATGAGTCTCGGTCGTCTTGACGATCAGGTTGGTGCAGGTGACGGATTTCACAGAATCAACGTGAGCTGGAAAAGACACGCATGAGTTTATATGAGAGTTTGTGTTAAATTCTGGAAAACAGATCTCTAAAAAAAAAACAATCTACTGTAATTATGTTAATTTTTTATTTATATCTCATCCACTGATGTAAAAGTGGCATTGAACGAGTCCTATTGTCATTTCCTGCCACCATTGGGCTCTTATTTCATGCTAGCATTAGATATGAAATGAACACTGACTCATTCCCTCTGTCATCTGAACATTTTGAAAATATTTTTATAAGTGATGCTACCACCACCATCCTTCACTGTGTACAGTAGATGTGCGGATATGTAGATATAGAGACAAAAAAGTCCTGTTCATTAAGACTACACTAAATATACAAGAAAGTCAGACTCTTTGGAGGCAAAACACTAAGTAATGAGGTGAATCAAGACTTTTGCATTGTATATATTCATATAAAGTAAATGCATAACACTTACTGGTCGTTGGAACAGTCTGGACATAGACAACAGAGTCTTGACCAATTCTGATAAACAGCACGGAGAATACATTTAATATTATTCTAGATTTAAAGCCATACAGTATGTTTAATAATAATAATAATAATAATAATACTATATATTATTGATGATAATATTTCTATTACCGATTCTCTTCTCCTTCCAGAAGTTTCCTATAGGTAGCGATCTCAATGTCCAGTGCCAGTCTGACATTCATCAGGTTCTGGTACTCAAAAACCTGCTTGGCCATCTTCTGCTTATTCTTCTGCAGCGCCGCCTCCAGTTTTTTTATTTCCTGCTCAGCCTTAAGCACCGCCGCATGACCAGAACGCTCTGCCTCCTTGATCTGCTCGTTTTTGTTATTATACTACAAAAGTACACACACACATGAACATGAAATGAACACGCTATAGCTGATATATTCAATTCAATTCAATTCAATTTCATTTGTATAGCGCTTTTAACAACTGACATTGTTGCAAAGCAGCTTTACACAATCAAAATAATTATTTAAGTTTGTATGAATGTATGTGTGAATGTGTATGATGAGCGAGTCGAGGACGACGGCGACGGTGGCAAGGAAAAACTTCCTGAGATGGCAGTAGGAAGAAACCTTGAGAGGAACCAGACTCAACAGGGACCCCATCCTCATCTGGGTGATAACGGATAGCAGGGATTGATCTGCAGTCATACTGTGTGCTAGGCGGCAGGAAGTTCAATATACCACATATATACACAGTACAGAGCAAAAGTTTGGACACCCCTTCTCATTCAGCGAGTTTTCTTTCTTGTGTTCTTTCTTGTGTTCTTCAGCCCAAACGCGTCTCTTCTGCTTGTTGCCTGTCCTTAGCAGTGGTTTCCGAGCAGATCTTCTACCATGAAGGCCTGATTCACACAGTCTCCTCTTAACAGTTGTTCTAGAGACGTGTCTGCTGCTAGAACTCTGTGTGCCATTGACCTGCTCTCTGATCTGAGCTGCTGTTAACCTGCGATTTCTGAGGCTGGTGACTCGGATGAACTTATCCTCCGCAGCAGAGGCGACTCTCGGTCTTCCTTTCCTGGGGCGGTCCGCATGTGAGCCAGTTTCTTTGTAGCGCTTGATGCTTTTTGTGACTGCACTTTTGGGACACTTTCAAAGTTTTCCCAATTTTTCGGACTGACTGACCTTCATTTCTTAAAGTAATGATGCCACTCGTTTTTTTCTTCACTTAGCTGCTTTTTTCTTACCATAATACAAATTCAAACTCTGTGAATGAGAAGGTGTGTCCAAACTTTTGGTCTGTACTGTATGTGTGGGAGGTTTCTTGCCTGCAAAGCGGAAGGCCTGGGTTCGATTCCCACCCGATGCCCAAACCCCAGCCCCCGGCCCCAAGTCGGATAAAAGGATAAAATGGGAGGGTTGCATCAGGAAGGGCATCTGGGGGGAAATTAACTTGCCAATGTTTGTGAGGATCGGATGGCGGCCTCTCGATGGGAACATCCAAAAGACAAAACACCAGCAATCCTCTCTTTCCATTCCGTTCTACCTTTCTTTTACCTTTAGGAACTATAGCTTTTTCACTCACTCACCTGAGCCTATTCCAGAGACTGTACAGGGTGCCCACATGTGTACACATACACACACAAGATCACACACTACAGGCAATTTGGGAACACCAATTAGCCTAATCTGCATGTTTTTGGACTTTGGGAGGAAACTGGAATACTGGGAGGAAACCCACGAAGCACGGGGAGAACATGCAAACTCTACGCACACAGACCACAAGGCGGGAATCAAACCCAGGACCTGGAGATGCATGGAGACACTGCAAACCACGACACCACTGTGTGTGTGTGTGTGTGTGTGTGTGTGTGTGTGTGTGTGTGTGTGTGTGTGTGTGTGTGTGTGTAAGAAATGACCATCTTTACCTCCATTTTAACAGCCGATAAGTCCGCCCGGAGCCTAACGATCCGTCTGTTTAGCTCGTCGATTTCACTCTTCGCTCTCTTCATCTCTGTGGCTTGCTGCTCAGCCTGCGATGATGCCAGCTCAAACTGACAAGAGATAAAAACTATGGGTTATAACACTTATAATATACATTATACAGCAGAGCTCTGGCTTGTTAGCGGTTGCACTCGGTCACTTCATACGTAGGTAAAGCCGTACTCTCGATGAGAGGTTACGTACAGTAAGTACAGTAAAGGGGGAGGGTGTTGGGGCGGAACGGGGCGTCACCTTTCTCTTGTACCAGGCTTCGGCTTCGTGGCGGCTGCGCGCCGAGACGTCCTCGTACTGCCTCTTCACCTCCTTCACCACCTGCTCCATGTCGAGTTGCCTGCAGTTATCAACCTCAACCACCACCGAGGTCTCCTGAAGCTGCTCCTGGAGCTCCTGGAGTTCCTGTTAGGATAAAAACACATGGAACCGAACGGAGAAGGAGAACGAAAGAGAGAGTTAGAGATTTCATCTGACAAATGATGTGCTACTGAAGGTGACAGAAGTGTGTGCACGTACGGTACCTCTGCATACAAGGATTTAAGGAACTCCAATTCTTGATGAAGTAAAGACAGTTCCACTTCCAGATTAGCTCTGGACAAGTAACCACTGTCAAAATCCTGCAGAAGAACATCACTCAATGAATATCAGGGATAATCAGTATAATTGCGTCTAAGTATAATAAATCCTTTCTTTTTTTATTGTGATTTACGTCATGATGAGATGTCATGTCGTACCCTTTTCATGCACACAAAATCATTTTCCGC
This sequence comes from Clarias macrocephalus, assembly GCA_011419295.1. Lineage (NCBI taxonomy): Eukaryota > Metazoa > Chordata > Actinopteri > Siluriformes > Clariidae > Clarias > Clarias macrocephalus. The sequence goes on from JAAGKR010001677.1 coordinate 17,548, forward strand.
TGTGTATCGCTTGTTAAGCTCTTCTTCGTACCTGCGGGAAAAGGACGATGGTGTGTGTGTTAAAGTGTACATATTTTTTTATTGTACGATCCGCACCAGTTCTCCGTTTTAAGGGCATGTATTATGAAAAAAAATTGGTTTTAGTCCTTGTTGTTATTTGACATTCAGACAGACCTCCAGTTTGCAGTTAGACACAAAAACATTGGCACTTTTTCCAGGGTTTAAACAAGTCAATGCGGCTTTCCCGCTATTGTGACCTCATAGAAGAAGAGCCTCTTTCCCTGCTGTCCTCTGGAGGGGCGTGGCTCAGCAGAACTCATTTACATTGACACCGAAACAGCGTGTGTGGAAGAGGAGTGAAGCAGAGCGAGACTGAGGCATTTAAGAGATATTTTATTAGCGTTAACACATACACTTTGAGACTGCTCTGTGTTAAGTTGGTAAAGAAATAGGAAAATATGGGACCTTTAAATCCCAGTCCTAAAGCAATCTTGACCACTTCTGCCATGTTTTCTTTTTCGTTTTTTTTTTGTTTGTTTGTTTGTTTGTAAATCCTCATGATAAACGCACAGTATGATGTTGGGGTATTTTTAATAAACAATAAAATAATAATAATAATAATAATAATAATAATAATAAAAACACAACTAAATGAACAAAAGCTGTAAAAGTTGTATCTTGAGCCACATGCGCTGCAAAAATGAATGAGCATTAACTTTTTAATTTCCTGAACTTTCTTTTGAATTTCACTTTAATTACAAGAGATGATGATGATGATGATGATGATGATGATTTCCCTGAACCGTGAATAAACTAGTCTGGCACAATTAATCACACAAAAATTTGAATTGTGATATGGACCTGTGCAATTATTTAATAGCTTAAATGCTGTTATTTGTTATTTGTCAAATATTTGTCAAGTATTCATTTTTTATATACGTTTGAGTTAATGAATTGAATGAACTGGCAAATATCTTACTTTATTTTTTGTTTTATTTCCATGGCGCTTTTAACAATGGTCACTATCGTGAAGCAGCTTGACTGAATCAAAATTTAAAAAATGTGGAAATTATAAATTTTTTACAATAAATTATTATTATCATATATGCCGATATTAAGCTGAATAAATACGTTTGAATACAAAGTTGTACATTTAATAGTTCAATAATCATGATGTGATTACATTTTTTAAAAATTGTACAGCCCTAGAATAAAGGGAAAAAACTGGTCACACTAGAATTCTGTAGAAATGAGTGCAAAGAGTAAAAATGTCTGGCACGTCGAACAACTTGCTTCAAGGAACGTGATTGTCAGATATAGATAACGTTTTTCAGTAACATCACCCAGACCATCAAACCCTGATATGTTTTTTGTACCTGAAAAACTGATGCTGGTGTTCCTGATAGGGTCGAAAAGGGTGTGGCCTTTTGAATCTGTTGTCTAATGAGCCTGTCGGTGCTCCTAATTAATACTCTTAAAATGAAGGTGTCTTTACTTGGATTTGTGCTCGTTGACCAGCGAGTGAGTCCGCTCCAGGTCGGCTTTCAGGAAATCCTGGCTATTCTGCAAAGTGTGGAGCTGCGCCTGTAGAGAGGTGATGTACATCTTGAACAGCGCCTCTACGTTGGAATCTTTCTGAGGTTCGTTCTGTAACAGCTGCAGCTTCGTCTCCAGCATCGTATTCTGCTGCTCCAGGTGACGCACCTGACATAGATTAGATTAGATACCAATACAAGTTATAAATGTATTCCTGATTGTATTAGTGTGTTCCAGTGCTCTGTACTGGTTATGATGATGCCTCGATGCTGAAGCTTAAACCCTTCATCATAGTAATAGTTTAAGTTCTCTCGTTCAACATCACGGCATCATGTCTATCTCTCCTTCATCAGCATGTACAGTGCAGTGTGCTCCGCGTGATGTCATTCAGTCACTGGCATTCCTGACCACAATCTGGGAATCATTTAGTGACACGGAACATGACATAATAGAGGCATAACGGTTAAGTGATCAGACAAACAGCAAGTTTAACAACCAGTGTTGTCTAGTGCGACGTACGTTTGATCTCATTACCTACATCTGCGCAATTGATGGTTAAGGGCCTCGCTCAGGGGACCAACAGTGGCGAATTGGCGGAGCTCAGGTTTGAACCTGGGACCTTCCGATGAGTAGGCCGCTGTCTTAACCGCTAAGCTATTTTAGCATTAACTAAGCAGAATTTATAGACTTTACAGAGATGACGCCTTTAGCAAGAGCGATGTGCACAGGTGGATGAAGAAGTGTAAAGAAGAGGAAACCTTCTAGACGTACCACAAAGTGGGAGACCATCAACTGCGATCAGGGAGAATTGGAGAGAGGTGGGTTAAACGATGGTGCACTTGCATGACTTGTGAAGGAGAATATGCCGAGTTGTTCCTTTGTATAGGGGAAGAGTGACTCTACCAACCTTTGCAATCTGAAAGACCTGTATCGGTTAATAAAAAAGTTATGCACCACTTTTGCATTAGTCTTGGTGCAGCTCATGTAGATGGATGAATGGATGGATGGATGGAATACGTTACTCATTCAAGCACAGGAGAAAAAAATCCTTTCACAACAGTCTAGGTTGTCTCTAAGAACTTTTACTTCTTGGCTTAGTTTTTTCCAAAAAAATCAAAAATTCTTACACAATCCAAAGACATACTGGAAAGACTGAGGCTACATCTAGTCTCTATAAATCCTACTTCTTATGTTCTTTTTATTATATATATATTTTTTATTTGGACCGTAGTCAAGTCAAGATCACCACTTTCAAGTACAAAGCCGAGACTAGCAAGTGAAGCGCAAGTAGTAAAAGGCTTGAGGCTAATTCAAGATCGAATCCAAATGAAAGCAAGACCAAGTTACGGTCAAGATCAAGGACAATCAACTCACTTTTGACGGCCAAGTTTTTACCTTAAACAGCACCGGCTATGCAAAAATCACTTTTCAATCAGGTTTATTGAAGCTTGTTGCCACGTCAGATCTGCTGCTCTCTGGACGGTCGTGGCTCAGGATTATCTCATTTACAGAAACACTGAAATGTTGTCTTTGGGAAGAGGAGTGAAACAGAGGCAGTTTGAGATATAAAAGTAAAAAACTACTTTCATTATCTCGGGCGTATTTCAGCCTGGGAATTCTGAGACGCACTTTGGGGAGCTCTGAAACCTCCATTAACTTGCTATTGAAATAGCAAAATATGGGACCTTTAATTAAGTAGCTGGCTTCATTCGAACACTGCAACATTAATCATTAGGTGACTAGTTTAACTATGACTGCTGTACTACTAGTATTTTAAAAGAAGGAGTCAAAATCTTGCCAATGTATGCATTTGTGCATAAGAGAAGACAAACCAAAATAGATTTTTGTGATCAAAACCATCCAAAAGTCCAAACGCCAAGAGACGAGTCCATGTCACTACCCAAAGCGTCTTGAGTCCTGCCGCCTCATGTATGGTATTACATCAGATAATTAGATGGCCAAACAAAACAGGGAACTAGGTGGCACTAGAGGTGGCACTCTGATTGGCGCAGTGGTCTGGTTAATGCATTTATGAGGCTTCAGTGACAATCAGCTCATGTTTCACACCAATATGCACCATTGTAGAAGGAGGCTTTTAAATTGATGCACTGGAATATTGGCTTTTGCGAGTGGACGAACAAGTAAAGCAGGTAATGTGATCAAGAAATCAGAGACTAGAGAGAAATCCAATAAGCTCCCTTGTCAGTTGGTAGAACAACAATAGCGTACAAACATCACATGGCGTTTCAATCAGATGTGAGACAACGTGAAACCAATTCATGTGACCGTGTCTCACCTTGTTGATGAAGGAGGCGAAGCGGTCATTCAAGGTCTTCATCTGATTCTTCTCCTTCTCTCTGATTGCATAAATGTTTGGGTCCAGGCCAAGCTGCAGAGGCTCCAGCAGGCTCTTGTCCACCACCACAGCGTTGATGGACGACCCCATAGTGTACTGGTTCCCAAGCCCATAGTACGCGTTCCCCGTGCGGGGTATGGTCCTATTGGGGCCGTATGAGCCGACGGAGCAGCTGCTGAAGTTCGAGACATTACGCTTGGTGGTTATTTGCGTCCGGCTGCTCATGGCTGCTGAGAGATGGAGACGGATTGACGAGGTTGGGGTAGGTGCAGGTCTTGGACGGTGAAATCGTAGACGGCTGAGTTATAAGAGCGCTGCACCTGGGGGGGGGGGGGGGGGGCGTGGCCTGTGAGTGTGTGGGTGTATGTGTGTGTCGATCTGAAGGAAGGTATGAAGTGAAAAGGTATGCACATTCTTTAGATAGGGAAACCAGTCTAGCCAGACTTAAAGCATTTTGCACATCTATCTGTGTAAAGACACACACCAGTATGATTGCTAATAAGTGCAAAGACAATCGCGTGCTGTTTTATCTTCATGCATCGAATGGTGGTGGTTCATTCTGTAGTAAAGGTGATGCCAATCTCCTGAAATGTGTTTTTAGTGACAGGATCATGGGCAGCCAACGATTTCCTTTGTTGATCTGGTCTTTAAATTCCCCAAATCTCACTCTGATTGAGCATCAATGGAATGCACAGGAGGCCCCACAGCCCATAGCTAACATCCTGGTGCCAGAGACCACATCACACCCAAAACCCCTGTGGAATCATGCCAGAGAGTCAGGGGACAGCGCCGCCCTAGTGGCACAAGGGAAACCTACAAATAATATACTTATTGGTTTGTGTTGCAATGTTATAGCTGATAGGTTTATATAAATATACATTGCTGCAATGAAGTTTGTGAAAGGGCGCATTGACACTCCTCGGTGATATTGGCAAAATGTTTTGTGCGCTGATGAAACCAAAGATTGAACTATTTGGAAAGAAGATGCAGCACTACATCTGACGTAAAAAGGGCACTGAATATCGTCATGAAAGCATCATTCCGACCGTAAAGTATGGTGGCGGGAACATCATGATTTGCACCTGCTTTGCTGCAGCAGGGCCCGGCCAGCTTGCAGTCACTGAGGAGAAGATGAATTCCCAAGCGTACCAAAAAGAATTCTTCAGGATAATGTGAGAATGTCCGTACGGCACCAGAACACCAGAGCAAGTCCACAACACAACAGCTTCAGAAAAACACGACCAGGCTTTAGGAGTGGCCGAGTCAGAGCCCAGACCTCAAGCCATCAATAGAGATGTTATGGACCGACTTGAAGAGAGTCGAAACATCCAAAATATAATGATATAGAACTAAAGCAGTTCTGCCGGGAAGAATGGGATACCGTCTGGGAAACCAGACAGACGCATTCCGGTTTTCTTTTCTATCCGTTGCCAGGTAGAACCGAGACTAGCCATCCTGATCCGTGTGTTCTGATATGGAGAATTTGCAAATATGCAAATATGGAATTGTGGGGGTGACTCATTATATTTCCATCCTCACTCTGCTTAAAAATGCTTGATATTTCATATCTATATTATCCAAGTAGTTTTTATTAGTGGATACTTTCCCTTTTACTCCACTATATCATGCAACAAATATCTGTACTTTCTACTTCGCTACATTTCTGCATGGTGTTGCGTTGCAAGATTTGCCTTCCTTAATCAAGTATCAGGTGTTTTAAATAAGACGTGGAGAGGCCGGTTGCAGGTAGCGAGGACAACAGCATGGAAGCAGAGAGAGAGCGAGAGAGAGAGATTTTAAGGCTACCGTGACCTAATGCAGGCAGGACTTGTGTACTTTACCCACCTCTGGTAATCATATACAGTGGATTTTTGTTTTTTTAATAGAATTTTTTGCACCAGTGTATCCCAGCCTTCTCAGAGCTTGTCGAACATTTTGCTAAGACCCGGTGCGTAACCCGAGCTGCCCTTTCCATAGGACAAAGAAAGTTTTGAGTTTCGGTTATGCAGGAGATATATACAGTACAGTATGTAAAACCTGTTGTCCATATGAAAGGCCATTTTATCAGCCAATCAAATAACCTCACGGCATCTTCCATTGTTCTACAGCACAGTCTGGTGCACTGGTATGACGGATGACAGTGAAGATTGTTCTGGATGCGTTTTTAACTACATTTCAGGCGTTGCCTTAAACAAGAACATCATGATAAAATACTACATCCGCTATCAATGGTATCACACACACACACACACACACACACACACACACCCTATCTAGAAAAGATGTTTTAATGTTCATAAGGTAGTAAACAATTGTTTTTTTTATTTGTTTGTGGTGTGATGTCCAGGTTAGGTCTTATATCATTTAAATCATCAGAATAAACACTGAGAATAGACTTGAAGGTGATGAAGTGATGAAGTGATGAAGTGAGAGCTGGACATAAACCCCACCTCAGCGCAGTTCACATCCGAAGGTTCTCTCTCATCTGAGTACTTTTTTAAATCCATGGGTAGCTTGGAAGCTCACAGCTCCAGGGTGCCAAGTTATTGCCTTTGTGAAGAATCCCATGTTCTCCATGTGTCTTTTCTGGCTTCCTCCAACCTGCCAGTGGGAGCACTGTACACTATTTGACTAATCCAAGCGGTGATAACAAAGAGTGGTCCGATTATTATGTTTGTTCTCTGGTCGACTGGTGATGGTAAGATAAGATTTTAATTTCGAACTGATCACCCTGGGTCTAAAGTCATCAAATGTCAGCACTAGGGTAGGAGCTTACGCTACCATTGATGTTGCTTACATTGAAGCTCTAGCAATTAATTAATTAATTCATTCATTCATTCATTCATTTTCTTTACCACTCATCCTGTGCGCAGGGATACATGAAGCCTGGAGCCTCTCCCTGGGTTACACCCTGCACAGGGTTCCAATCCATCCCCAATCCACACTACAGGCAGTTTGTGAACAGCATTTAGCCTAATGTGCACGTCTTTGGACTGTGGGAGGAAACAAGGGGAACATGCAAACTCCATGCAAACAAACCAGAAAACAAATTCATCTGGTCGATATTTGGCAAGATCTTAAACCAACATAGCGCAAAAACTGTAAAAACTGTACTGACCAGTCAAAAACAGACATGGCCTCTAGCTCTGTGTGTGTGTGTGTGTGTGTGTGTGTGTGTGTGTGTGCGCGCACATTTACGGCAGTTGGCGTGCGCCCATATCCAGAGTGCAGGGGCGCCGCTAAGGGGGGGAAAGTTAGGACGATTCTAAGGGCCCACGCCGTTTAGGGGCCCCCAGAGATTTGCTTTATTAGTAATTACACTACTAGCAGTAAATAAAGAAAGAAATTAGAAATGTATCTACACAAGAGTTACAAATGAAAAAAAGATTACGTCTTATTTCTGCATCTCCAGTCAAATCTCAAATATTTTCAGCAGCAGGAAACGTTGCTTCAAGGCGCAGGACAAGCCTCAGTTCGGAGCATGTTGACATGTTTACCTCTCTTCACACACACACGCTCCTTTAAAGACTAGTGTGCACACACACGTCATATTCTGATGAATATATTGACTTAAAACACAATGTACAGACTCTTGTTCCTGTCCATGGATTTTTGCATCCTAAATGTCATCACAACGCATCCAGTAAGAAGTCAGTAAAGGCTTATGTCATGCCTGAGCTGTAGATTTTGAAACTTTTAGTTCTGAAAGTTAAGTTAGTGTTTTTGTATAATTATTTATTTTAATGTGTGCCTTAGTTTATTTGATACTTAAAGTCATTTGAAATACTTTTTTTTTTTAGTTTTTGCATCTGAGAAAATGCTTTAAAATAAGAATGTATGGCTGTAATGCACTTAATTCATCTCAGTCAACTTGTATTCCTTATATTGTGAATAATGACAATGTTTATTTTTTGATAAAATGCTGTATGCATTTAAAAAATAAAGGTTTTCTAAAAAGAAAACCAATTAATCTTTCTCTTATATACAGTATACTGCTCAAAAAAATAAAGGAAACACTTAGTCCCAGTTTGACTTGAACGCCTCTCATATGTGTATGCAAGTTCAAGTCAAACCGGGACTAAGTGTTCCCTTTAGATATAGAGCTTGAATTTGTAGCAAATATGCCAGCATTATCTTATTGGCTAACTTTGCTAGCGGACTTTAAGTACTACTACCGTGTAAGATAGCAGATAACTATTTAACTAATAATGAGACAAAAGGAATAGGTCATTTCTATTATATTACAGACAAAAACTTTGAATAGCTACAGTAGGCTGGCTTGTATGTTTTGTGCGGAATGGGTGTGGTAGGGGGGCCCAACCGCATATTTTGTCATAGGGCCCAAAATTGTTAGCAGCGCCCCTGCCAGAGTGACTTACATTTTTATGTCATTATACAAATGAGCAATTAAGGGGCGAAGAGCGGCCCAACAGTGACAACTTTGAACCTGGAACCTTCTGATCAGCAATTCAAAAGCCCTGAACCAGCGTCCGATTCAGGGTTCGAGAACAGTACGATAATAATCACGCCGCACCACCAGAGGGAGCCAACGAACCTTTGGTGTGAGCGAACTTCTTGTTCGCTTTGAAAGTCAGTGGTGGTTGGTGTTATTCCCTCCCCTCCCACCCGTATTCCGACAAGCTCCGCCTCGTCGACTAGGATTCGACAGAAATTTCACATTTATGAAACCAAGAAGTCACAATATCAAAACAAGATATCGTCCTCTAAAATAAATAATATAATCATCTCCTGGGATTACTCTGTTTTTAAAAACATATAATATATATTTAGCTTGTACCTCTTGACTGCTTCAGTTTGGTTTAACAAAGCGCCTGAAGAGACATCTGTAAAGTGATTTTTGTTTATTTTTATTCTGACAATTTATGTAAAAATAAATACTGTAAACTGTAAACAGTCACCAAACATTTGTATTACATTATATTTTACTATAGACTAAGCACGCTATTCCCTCCTTTTCATAAAAATAAACCAGAACTGAATCACAACACGTTCGACTCTGAATCATTTGCACTAAACGCAGTAAATGAATCGGAAAAAACGAATCGGTTAAAACGTCACCTTTGTTTTTGCTGGGGCATTATCCAATCAGCGGGCAGCTTGGAAACGTGATTTCATTTTCAGCCAATCGTTGCGGAGAAGAGGCGGAGCTTTACGAGTTAATCCCGGCGCGCAGGATGACGTTAAACCGGAAAACAGGTGGTGTAAACATAACTCCGTGTTCCTGTTTACGTTTTGCTGAAATTTCAGGAGCGAGACAGTGACGGTGCTGCCTCAGCCTCAGCCGTACACTCTGCCTCTCTGCTTCTCGGGTCCGCGCCTCAGACTGAGGTGTAAAAGTGGTCGTGTGCAGTAAAAGCTGCAGAACTGCGCCTGCGCCGCTCCGCTTCAATGCCTCACAGAGAGCCGCTTTCACCGCGGGGATGGACGCCAGCGACCTGTTCTCCTGCTGCAGGAAGGGCGACGTGGCCAGAGTCAGGTGTGTGTGTGTGTGTGTGTGTGAGTGAGTGAGTGAGTGAGTGTGTGCAGGCCAGGGTGTGTTTTGACAGGTAGGTGATGTCTGTTATTGTTGCATTCAGTTTTTTCCTTCTATTTAATAAGGTTATAGTTGTTGTTGTTGCTCCATGTAGCGGTAGTGTTGTGGTTGTTGTTGCATGTAGCGGTTGTTGTTGCATGTAGCGGTTGTTGTTGCATGTAGTAGTTGTTGTTGCATGTAGTAGTTGTTGTTGTTGTTGCATGTTGTTGTTGTTGCATGTTGTTGTTGCTTGTGGTTGTTGCATGTTGTTGTTGTTGCATGTTGTTGTTGTTGTTGCTTGTGGTTGTTGCTTGTGGTTGTTGCATGTGGTTGTTGCATGTTGTTGTTGCATGTTGTTGTTGTTGCTTGTGGTTGTTGCATGTTGTTGTTGTTGCTTGTGGTTGTTGCATGTTGTTGTTGTTGCGGTTGTTGTTGCATGTTGCGGTTGTTGTTGCATGTTGCGGTTGTTGTTGTTGCATGTTGCGATTTTTGTTGTTGTTGTTGTTGCATGGTGCGGTTGTTGTTGTTGTTGTTGTTGCATGGTGCGGTTGTTGTTGTTGCATGGTGCGGTTGTTTTTGTTGTTGTTGTTGTTGCATGGTGCGGTTGTTGTTGTTGTTGTTGTTGTTGCATGGTGCGGTTGTTGTTGTTGTTGTTGTTGCATGGTGCGGTTGTTGTTGTTGTTGTTGTTGCATGGTGCGGTTGTTGTTGTTGTTGCATGGTGCGGTTGTTGTTGCATGGTGCGGTTGTTGTTGTTGTTGTTGCATGGTGCGGTTGTTGTTGTTGTTGTTGCATGGTCCGGTTGTTGTTGTTGTTGTTGTTGTTGTTGTTGTTGTTGCATGGTCCGGTTGTTGTTGTTGTTGTTGTTGTTGTTGCATGGTGCGGTTGTTGTTGCTGTTGCTTGTTGTGGTTGTTGCATGTAGTGGTGTTGATTGTAGTGTGATTTTTGTAATTGCATGTTGTTTGTGGTTGTTGCATGGGGTATTTTTGTGGTGGTTGTTGTGATCAATGCATGTAGCGCTGTTGTGGTAAGGTTGTTATAGTTGCAGTTACTGTAGTTTTGCTGTATTTAGAAAGGTTTTGTTGTGATTGTTGTTTTGGTTGATATTTAAGGAACAGCGGTTGTTGTTTGTTGCTGTTGTTGTAGTAAATACTGCATGTTGTGTTGTGGTTGATATAGTGTTGTTGTAATTATTCCATGCAGTGTTGTTGTGGTGAGGTTGTTATAGTTGAATTTAGTTTTGTTCTATTTGGAAATAGTTTTCTTGTTGCATTTAGTGTTGTCTTGGTTATTATTTATGGTGCAATATTTGTTGTTGATATTGTGACTGTATTTAGTTTTGTTATATTTGAAAGGATGTTTGTTGTGATGGTAGTTGTTGTTGCATGTAGTGTTGCTGTGGTTGTTATTTTTGGAAAGTCAGTTGTTGAGATTAAGATTGTTGCACGTTTTTTTGTTGTTTAGTTGTTGTATCTGGAAGTTTTGTTGTAATTGATGCATTAATGTTGTTATAATTTTGCTTTTGGAGAAACAATTGTGGTTGTGATGTTTTTTTTATTATTGTGATTTTTGCTGTTGTTGGGAAATTTACTAATGTCATAAAAAGTTGTCTGTGTTCGGGATGAGTTTGGAAAGATTGTTGTGGTTGTTGCAGTTCGTTTTGTTGTCGTCTTTGGAAAGTTGACTGTTCTGATTGTTTTGTGATTGTTGTTGTTGTTGTTGTTATTGTTGCACTTTGTTAAAAGTAACACTGTACCTACATTCTCTGAACGAAAGTCTTCAGATCAGAGTGTTTGTTGTTGTTGTTGTTTTTTTTTGTAATATACATGGAAAGCTGCATGTTTTTTATGTTTGTTTTTTCTTCTTCATTAAGTTGCTAGAGCACAAGTGATAACAGGAAGCAAGTGGTTCCTGGACGTCTCACGACATTAAGTGTAAATGGGGAAAAAAAAAATCATCATCTGTAGCAGCAGCTGACGTTTCCAGATAAGAGTGTTAGTTTGCTCTTGGCCTCCGGGCCTCGTCACTGCTCTCCTTAAATCTCACCCAGGAAGAAATACCAGTACACAACTAAACTAACTTTTGGCTACACTGTCAGTACAGGCTGTGTGCTTACCGAGACCTTCATACTGTAACATTTTTACTTCAAACCTGGTGACGTGATGTTGATTAAATGAGTGAATTCTTGCCTGTTCTGTTTCCTTTCTCAGATACCTGGTCGAACAGCGAGATGTGGAACTGAACATACGAGATAACTGGGACAGTACACCTCTGTAAGCCTGAAACAAATTACCATTATGACTTATAATACGGTGGGTGTTCAAGTTAAACCGAGACTGGTGTATGAAGGCTTAAAAAGGCCACAGACATTTACAGAAGACTCTCTACATGAGACTCTTACAACATTCGACCGGTACATTCGACCCTGTACAGCCCTGATCTCGCTCCAAGCCATTTCCTCACATAAAGGGGTTCCTGGCAGGCCGGGGTTTGAGACGTGAAGCAGGCACTGGTGCCATGGATCATGGCTCCGGCGTACTGAGAAAACTTTCTACCTTAATGGTGTCAAAGCACTGTATAAAGGGAATTTTTACTCTCAGAACTCAGAATTCTCAAGTCCCGGTTTGACTCGAACACCCACTTGTAGATTGTTTTTAAATAAAAGTCACTTGAGAATCTGAGTTAGTGTTGGTCATGCGACAGATTTGTGGTACAGACTTGTGCTTTACGGGGTCAAATTGTAATGAAATTATAGAAATGATGATAAACTTTTGTTTTTGATCTGTTTTTCTGTGTGTGTGTGTGAAGTTACTACGCATGCCTCTGTGGACATGAGGAGCTGGTGCAGTATTTGTTGGCCAGTGGTAACTATCAAACGTTTGTATTAAACTGATATCGCTGCTAAAAAGCAACCGCTTTACTGCTTAACTTGTCAGAAAACTGTTGACGATAAAATCTCTCTTAGCGCCTAATTGTTTCTCTAGAATGATTATTAAAAAGATGAATGATGTCAGACATTTAGATTTTTATGTAGAATCCTACATAAAAAGCAAAGTTGAAATTAAATGGAAATAACTTGTTATAGAATGACTGATGTGAGGTTTTTAAGTTCTTGTGTGTGTGTGTGTGTGTGTGTGTGTGTGTGTGTGTGTGTGTGTGTGCAGGAGCGAAGTGTGAAGCGAACACATTCGATGGAGAGCGATGTCTGTACGGCGCTCTGAGCGACTCCATACGCCGCCTGCTCAAGGAGTACAAGCGCATCACGGCTAAAACCATGCAGCGGGATTACTATGAGCAGTTCCTGCAGACGTGAGAAACACACACACACACACACACACACACACACTCATGTAGTTATAAGCAGGTTAAGGAAATGTGTTATTGTTTAACTAAGAGCCTTATTCACATGAACTTACATGGAAGTCGGTCTTATAACCATCTTGATATAGTTTTTTTTATACTTACCTTTTACCTTTATATAAGGTGAGTCAAAAATTATCCGCACTCCGGTTATATTAAAAGGGTTGCCCGCACTGTCTTATCAGCACTTTCCGTTCAAGGCTCCTGTCTCTCCAGTCACTGCTGCTGTGTGATTTGCACGAAAGAAGGCAGCGTGCAGTGATTGGTTTTTTGTGGTCTGAGGGTGTACCTCATGGAAGAGCATAAACAGAAGCATTTGGAGATCTGCAAACAAAATCTGGACGGATATTTAAAGGAAGGTGGAAGTTCCTTAAAGAGAATCATTACCGGTGACGAGACACGGATTCATCGCTACGAGCCTGAGGGTAAACGGAAACTGAGAGTAAGGAACAGAAACATCCTTCGAGAAAAAGTTCAAAAAGTTCAAAGATCAGCTGGAAAATCCATCAACGCTTACAGTTTTCTGGGATTCTCATCTCAAAGGCCAGAAGTATCGGAACAAAAAAGGTTCAACAATGCTCGTTACAGTGAGACGCTTATTTAAGAGCTGAAGACAAAACTTCAGATTAAATGCAGAGGACCGCTATCCATCTTCCCTGACGATCCACGTCCTCACTCTTTTTATTTGTTAATATTGATGAGTAGCTCAGCACCTGTACGGATGTGCAAGTTGAATTGTTATATTGGAATGTCAGATATGTGATAGATGAACTTGTGATCTGCTTTGCAATTTAGTTTTTTATTTTATGTTTTGCAAATCCACAGTGTTTCCATGGACAAAATCCTGTTAAATAATCACAGTCTCTATTTTGACCAGAATAATCCTGATTATGGGCCAGGGCAGCACGGTGGTGTAGTGGTTAGCACTGTCGCCTTGCACCTCCAGAGTCCGGGTTCGATTCCTGTCTCTGTGTGCATGGAGTTTCTATGTTCTCCCCATGATTGGTGGGTTTCCTCCCACAGTCCAAAGACATGTAGATTAGGTTAATTGGCATTCCCAAATTGGCTGTAGTATGTGTGTGTGTGTGTGTATGTGTGTATGTGCCCTGCGATGGATTGGCACCCTGTCCAGGATGTACCTCCACCTTGTGCCCTAAGTCTCCTGGGATAGGCTCCAGGCGCCCTGTGACCCTGAATACAGGATTAAGCGGTATAGATGATGAGTGAGTGAGTGATGTACAGTATAGGGCTCAGGATTCTACAGTATACAGTGACGACACAACCTCGGCAATATGATGAACTGAATTTTATTTCATTTTAACCAACTATACAAACATGATTTGAGTAATAAATAAAAAGGGTCACATAATCCACATATTTTTTTTGTTGATTAATAATTATTCAGATTTTCTTTGCAACTTCATTCCTATATTCCTGTAGCGGTAAAATTTACATCATAAAAAGAACGAAAACCCAAATACACATTTTAATGTCTGAAGCCTCCACGTTAACACACACGGCAAGGCTTCCATATAAGCACTTCTTCTTCTTTTTTTTATAAACAAAGTTTTTTTTTATTTTAATTAATCTTCATGCAAAGCTAGCAGTCTGGTGCAGGGTTCGATTGAGGCGTTTGAATGAAACCATAGTATTTGCATTTCCAGGCCTGAAACTATCCCTGAACCAAAACAACGTCTCTCTGCACTGCACTGTCTCCTCTCAAACCCCTCGTACAGTTTAATCACGGTTCGCCTTCGAATTTACACCTTAGTTCGGTGTCACTGCTTAAATCAAAATGTCGCGTTTAAGTGAACGTGATTTGATCTGACCCGCTGTTTCTCCCCGTGTCTGTGTGCAGGCTCCTGGAGCAGGGCTCGTACAGCGACGTGACGTTCATGGTGCACGGCGAGATGTTCCGCACGCACCGCTGCATCCTGAGCGCCCGCTCCGAATACTTCGCCCACATGCTGGAGACCAAGTGGAAGGGCAAGACCATGATCGCTCTCAAACATCCACTGGTGGGCGCTCTTTCACAGGACATATTGTTTAGATGTCCGAACATCATCGCTTATTAGTAGAGACGTCTGAATCGTGTGGGATTTCACTCTGTGATCACTTAAACACCACGCTGACACACAGCAGTTTCGACTTCTCAGGTTGTGTCGTTTATTCCATGGAAATGAGAGATTTGCATGTGAATCTTGCTTTCATTTTCCAAGAATGGACGTGTGTGTGTGTGTTTATAACACTATAAATTCAAGTTTATGCTTATAGTTCAAGTCTATAGTGTATTATTGTTCAACTTGGAGTGAACGTTCCCTTAGCATTCTCTCTTTAATGAGGTCACATCTGAAATGAGCCGAGAGCAGCTACAGTGCAGATCAGTGCTAAAATCATCTTCCCCGAGGAGCGAATGAACTTCTGTTCCTCCTAAACGTCTTAATTCTCTATTGTCTCCATTGAGGACACGATCTCGAGGCATACAAACGCAAATCATCTCGCTTTATCATCCTCTCCGTCTAATCCCGGATTTAATTATACGCTGTACGCGCGTTACGTATGCTCGGCTACACCGTCTGTACAAAGCAAGAAAGGGAAAGTGAGTGAAAAGAAGATTCGTTTTTCAAAGATGTAGCCAAATGAATATTTTTTCCTCTCGGTTCTTTCTAAAACAGTTTTGTTATTTTAAGTTTTCAGTGACTTTTTATTATAATTCTATTCCGCACATAACATGCTTAACATGACCGTAAAAAGGTACGAGAGACAATTTTAAAATGGTAAATAAAAAAAAATTTAAAAAGAGGTCGAGCCAAAACCAAATTTATTAATGAAAACCATTAATTTCTGCAAATTAATGCAAAGTAAATAAAATTTACATCTTACTCTGCTTTGATTAAAACGTGTTCAAGGGCCACTTTAAACCTCAGCCGTGGGCCTTCAAAGGCGCAGTGGTAAAGCGCTCGCCCTATCATCCGGAGATCGCCAGTTCGAATCCCGGGTCGTGCTGTAACCTCTCGCAGCCAGAGGTCTAGAGAGAGCTGATTGGCTGAGCTCTCTCAGAGGGGAGGGATGAGAGGTACTTAGTGCTCCCACATTAATCACGGCTCTACAGCCAGTCAGGGGCGTCTGTGAGCTCGCGCAACGGAAGGAGTGGATAGCGCTGTCCTCCGAGTGTGTTACTCCGCCCCCAACGGTGCGTGAGCGAGCAGTTCAAAAGGATGTGGTTGGCTGGCGTCACGTGGTTCGGAGGAAACACGTGATAGTCTTCGGCCTTCTCGGCTGAGTGGTAGTATTAATGTAGCCTTAATGTGGAGCCCCCTAGTGACGGGGAGGAATTGGACAGGACTAAATTAGGGAGAAAAATAGGGGGGAAAAAAAAACTCAGCCGTGTTTCTTCCTCAAATATTAGAATGAGCACTAGTCACATGACTTAGCACACCTTTGGAAATATTTGGGGAAAAATTTGCATATTTATAATAATAATTAAAAAAAAAGAATAAATTCCAGGATGTTCCATTTACATATGCCTTTATTTTGAGGGCTTTTGTCATTGCTCAAATTCTTTGATTTCATCCATTGAAGATGCATTTGGCCAGAAGTAAGAGTAGCTGTAGATAATATTACTCAAGTAGAAGTAAAAAGTATTGGGTGAAAAGACTACTCAAGTACTGAGTAACTGTTTCATTATAATGTCCGATTTTTTTTTTTTTTTTTTTTAGAAATTATGTAAGCAGTCAGAAAAAACGAGAAAATAATGTACAAATTCTGACATTTCCAAATAATACAATAAATTAATAAAACTAAATATCTTTACAAAATAACAAATGAAGGAATAAGAAACACAAATTTCATAATCTCCCTTTTTTCACAATATAAAGCTTTTGAAATAAATCCCTACTGTAGGTAACATGTGTATGTGTGAACAGTGTAACTACTTCCTGTGTAAGATTTACTGTATATTCAGTCACCCTGCAAATGACTCAGCAGAAAATAACATTAGAACATACAGTATGTACAAGAGTCTCATTTAACCATAAACTGTGTCCAGCAGCACAAATGTAAGAAAATTATAGATTTTTAGCCTTTCATTTAATTGCTAATGTTAAGATTGCAACATTAAATAAAACAGCAAAACTAACCGCGACATGTCTACCACTGCTGAAGACAAGCCCCTCCCCCCCTTCTGTGTGGTCATTGTTATTGCGGCTGATTGGTCAAACGGCATCATGTGATTATTGTTGCTGCATCTGATTGGTGGAACACAGTCATGTGGTAGATCCACCGGCTGCATCTCTCTGGCAAACACAAAGAATATCTAAAGTGCCAAACAAATGGTTAGCAAAGTAATGAGTCACGTGTAGCCGAATGTAGCGGAGTAAAAGTAGCGTTTCTTCTTCACAAATCTACTCAAGTAAAAGTAAAAAGTATGGTGCAGTAAAACTACTCATAGAAGTACATTTCTTTCAAAAAGTTGCTCAAGTAAAAGTAACGGAGTAAACAACCTTATTACTAACCACCTCTGCATTTGGCTTGTATTTTACATCAAAGAATCACAATAAATGTATGACGGGCGTTCGAGTCGATCCGGGACTTTTGATTGTCACAGTTCTAAGAGTAAAAACTCTCTTTATTTTTCCATATAATCCTCTGCTATACTCATGCGCTTATCCCAGTGTTTCACTAGTGCTTGGATACCATCAAGGAAGAAAGATTTCTCAGTATGCCAGAGCCTTAATAGGACAGCCTGCTGCTTCACGTCGGAAAGGCTGGCCTCCCAGGAACTCCTTTAGCGCAGTGGGCTCCGAGCCACCTCGGCCGGGAAAATCATCCATGGGCATAAAGAAGTCTCGTGACCGCACTGTGCTCGAAGTGTCGATTTGTTTTATGCCTTCATTCATGAGAAATCTCATCACAAGTCCCGGTTTGACTTGAACGCCCCTTGTGCATTCTATTGTGATTCTTTGAGGTTAAATACAAGCTAAATGCATGTTTGATAGAAAGAAATTAAAGAATTTTTTCATTCAGATTAGCCGATCTCTCTGTAAACATAGTGCTAATGGGTCGGGATCTTTGCGTACTCGTATCAGAACAGATGTTAAAGTTCTAAACTGCATTTAATCCTCTTCAGTAAACACTTGATCCAGGTCAGGGCAGCGGTGGAACCCTAGAACTTGCTCCTATAGTCTTTGCATGGGGCACAGTACCATGGCCTGACTTTCACACACATTCACACACTCGCTCAGACATACAGTATAGTGTAAACGTACTACATTATGTACCGACATGACGAGAACCATGAAAAGCTCAATAACTGTCAGAAACTGGGATAACTAGCACACTGAGATGTGACTTATTAGGCATGATGTTCAGATACCATTTCTGGGAGTTTAAATTGTAAAGCTGATATTTTTTTCTTTTTTGTGTTTGTGTGTGTGTGTGTGTGTGTGTGTGTGTGAGACCAGGTTAACCCGGCTGCGTTCGCTGCCATCCTACAGTACTTCTATACAGGTGAGTGTCACAGGAGATAGAGGAACAAATGAAAGAGCTTTTGCTAAAAATAAATAAATAAATAAATAAAAAGAAATAACTGTAGACGCTATACCGGAGATCCTCAGCTCTGTGTTGTGTGTGTGTGCGTGTGTGTGTGGAATCTTCTGTGGTTTTGCAGGTCACCTGGACATAGACGTGAGTTACGTGGAGGACTGCAAGCGTCTGGCCAAGCAGTGCAAAATCAGCGAGCTAATCGAGGAGCTGGAGGTCAAGTGCAAGCAGGTGCAGGAGTTCGGTGAGACGCTGATGTTTGTCTTCTAGTCTTATGCAGAGACACACAGGTTCTATCGAGCTGGTTCATGTATCTGAAGCGGATCTTGATACGTTTTTCAAACAGTGAAACTGCCGTGAAAAAATATTTGCCCCCTTCCTGATATATTTGTCACACTTAAATTTTCTCAGATTCCGGCAGATCATCAAACTAATTTGAATTTTATACAAAGTTAACTCGAGTAAACACAAAATGCCGTTTTTAAATGATGATTTCATTTATTAAAGGAAAAAAGTTGTCCGAACCTACCTGGCCCTATGTGAAAAAGTAATCGCCCCCTAAGCCTAATAACTGGTCGTGCCTCCCTTGGCGGAAACAACTGCACTCAAGCGCTTGCGTTAATTGGCACTGAGTCTTTCATATTGCTGTGGAAGAATTTTGATCCATTCTTCTTAACAGAATCATGAACACTGACCTGAGCAGTGGCGGCCGGTGCAAAAAATTTTTGGGGTCGCGCAAACAAAATAATTTTTTTTTTTAAATTATAAAATTAAATAAAACTTTTAATACTCGCCTGTAAATAGCCATTTATCAGGTGATTGCGCATCATTACTACTAGTATAAAATAAAGGCCTGACTCACATCGCATCCAGTCAGCAGCTCCACTTGCCATAAGAAGTGCTGGAAAAGACTCGTTGAGAATGGTCCAATCACATGAGCCCAAATATTTAAAAAACGATATTGATTGGCTAAGAACAAAAGTGGGCGGGTTCGGGGCGCAAAGTGCTGCGACCCAGGATGATTTGACAAAATCCAGTTCGAGCGCAGCCTCAAGTCACATGCTTTTCAAAAGTTTACGTGCCTACATAGACACTTGTTTGTCCGGCGCCCCGCGTACACGAACACAAATGAACGTAATACAGTTTAGATTTTTTTTAATTGCAAAAAAATTATATTAAGAAATACAGCGGAATTTTGTGACTAAATTACTTTATTTAATTATTAAAATAAATAATTATTATGTTAAATAATTACATGTAAAAGGTGCATTCTTCTCTGCCTAACTTCAAGGGGGGGCGTCGCCCCTGCGCCCCCGTATTGACCGGCTGCCACTGGACCTGAGTGCAGTTCTTTAGATATTGTTCTCATAATTGTTCTGCATCCCAAAGCCATAGATACATGTCAGTTAGTTTCTTAAGGTTCTCCAGATTGTGTTGCTTTTTGAGGTTTTATTGCTTTTTCATATACAGTATATCCAGGAAGGTTTGTACCGCATTTTTCCTTTAATAAATGCAATCGTCATTTTAAAACTGCATTTTGTATTTACTCGGGTTATATTTGTGTAATATTAAAATTTGTTTCATGATCTCAATCATTTAACATGTGACAAATATGCAAAAAAACAAACAAAGAAAAAGATAGGGGGCAAATACTTTTTCACGACATATTTCGTGTATGTTATAGGAATCTAATCAGTGACGATGGGGTGTTAGATTTGCAATACATTTCTTTACCTGTCAGTGTCCAATAAGCCGGGGACGTGTGTGAAGGTTCTGACTCTGGATCCTCACGACTGGCAGCTGCAGGACGGCATGGCGCTGTTAGCAGACAGCGCGCTCCCCGCTGACCTGAGGGTGAGACACACACACACATACACACACAAGCATTGTACCCAGTCACAAGTGCATACTGTCTGTGTTTATTCGATTCACCTGTGTGTGTGTGTGTGTGTGTGTGTGTGTGTGATCGGATTCCTCAGGTGGGATACGGGCAGCTTCCTTTCGATTTGACTGACAGTTTTCCGAGCTACCCAGACGTCTGCTTCCGGGTGGACGGGTACGACTTCCTGTGCCATAAGGTCAGGGAATATCCAGACTGATCTGTACGTGTGTATTTGATCTGTTTGTTAAAATCTGTTTAAACATTTACACCTCTTTGCAAAATATGTGTGTGCGTGTGTGTATCCACAGGCGTTCTTCTGTGGCCGTAGCGATTACTTTAAAGCCTTGGTGGAAGATCATTTCAGTGAAGGAGAAATGCTGCAGTCTCTCCCTGAAGTTCCCGTCATCACGCTGCATGACGTATCTCACGAGCTTTTCACCAAAATCCTCTACTACATCTACAGCGATAACACACAGGTGCATAAACACACACACACACACACACACAAACACACACACACACACACACACACACACACACACTAATAATGAAATCAAAGCTTTGTGAGTCACTGTGACACAAATGGTAATAGTGCCGCAGCTTTCAAATGAAGATAAGCGATCAGTATGAGAAATGAATGGGAAAGGGGCGGAGCTTCCTGGTCGGTTATAAACACCTGTTGCAACTGTCAGTCATTTCCCATGCATACGTTGATTGGTTTATGTGCTATTTAAGGGTCACAAATTATTATTATTATTTTTGTTGTTGTTGTTGTTGTTAAACAGGCTACAAATGTTAAAACACATATAATGATAGAACATTTAAAAGGTTATAAAGTTTATTAAGTAGTTTTTTTCTGATTTCATGCTTAAAATGTCCTCATTTTTACTGTCAGATTTTCTTACTACTCAAATTCTACTGAATCGCATCATAGCTTGAGTTCACACAAAACTCCTGTTCATCTAAACAAGGTTGTCTAGTCTTCTGTTTACGTTTATGTTGCTCTACCGCCACCTTCTGGTCATGGTCTCCATTATCCTGCTTTTAGTTTTAATCCTCTTTCCTAGTCTTGTCACATTTAAGAAACTCTTCGAATACTTTCTTCATATTTTAGGAAAATGTCTTCCGTCATTTTCCTAAAATATTTTTCTTCTTGTCTTAATCTTCTTCCTTGTTGTTTAACAGCGGTTGGAATCCAGTATGTTGCATTACAACCAACTGTAGTTCTCATTCTTCCTCATCGTACCAGCCTCTTAAATCCGATTTCTCAGTCTTTAATTAAAAAAAAAAAGTTAAATGCTTCCTTTCATTCCATGATCCTGTCTTGTCTCTGTCTGTCTCTCGAAGACTTTGTCTCCTTTTTTCTCCGGCGCTTCCACACACTCCATCTTCTGTACACGTTCTCTCATTGCACAGATCTGCAGCTTTGTCGTGTCACCGTCACCTATAGATCTCTCTCTCTCTCCTCAGCTTCCCTGTCCTTTAAAGCCGACTATCCACTCCAGTCTTTCTCAAAAAAACAACAACAACAAAAAAACATTACAGTGGAACCTCGACAAAGGAACTGAAATTCCTATGCATCAGCACTGAAATTGGCATCAGCATGGGCATTTTCGGCATACGAGCAAACAATACCGAGCCGAACCAAACGCCAGCTAAGTTTTTGTCAGTGGGAATCCAAGCGGAACAAGTTTACATATTTTTGTGGAGCTTTTTTTGCAAGATTTAGGGAAGACGTAGCACTATGGGCCCCAAGAATGTTAGCAAAGACGGTAGGAAGAAGAAAAAGGAGCCGTTTTTAGTTTAGTTTTTAAAGCAGATGCTGCCAGGAATAAAATGAAAGGTTAAGTGAGGTTTAATGTCTATTTAATTCCTATTTTACTTTATTTTTATGTCTTTTCTAAATGTTTTGATTGTTTTTATATGTAGAAATATGACTATAGTGATGTAAATTGGTAATATTGGAAATATTTTTGGGTGGCTGGAACAGATTATCTGCAAAACGTGTGTGGTAATATAAAATTTCGCTGTAAGAACTCGACCCTGGAGCGGATTAAATTTGCTTGCTGAGATTAAAACTGTAAACACTTCCTCCCCTGATCAGTGACTCCCTATTCTAAAAGTCTACTCTCCTTCGTTTTTGGAGCTTTGACCTGACATCTAGCGTCTCCCACATATACTGTATATCCTGCACGAGAGCAGTACATGCTCGACAGTCTCACTTTCATGGCATCTTTCATGTTAATCTTCTTCTTCTTTTCCCTCTTCTTGTTTTTTTTTTTTTACGGTGGTTGGCACCGAATGTAATTCTGTTCTATCGTGTTTGAAAGTTGCTGTGTATGACATCATCCTGGTGATTCGTTTGTCAAAACACTTGAAAACTTGATCAGTCCCCGTTCGTGCCGTCTCAGCAGGTTTAACCCGAACACCAGACACTATAATGGAATTCTTGAGCATTTCATGATTATGAATGGAATACTGTGTGTGTGTGTGTGTGTGTGTGTGTGTGTGTGTGTGTGTGTGTGTGTGTGTGTGTGTGTGTCTTGCAGCTGTCCCACGATGGCGTGTACGAGGTGCTGTGTGTAGCAGACATGTACCTGCTGCCGGGTCTGAAGCGCCTGTGCGGTCGCACCCTGGCCGCGCTGCTGAGCGAGGAAAACGTCCTGCACATGTGGAAGACGGCCAAACTGTTCAGCCTGTCCCGGCTCGAGGACCAGTGCACGGAGTACATGGCCAAGATCATCGAGAGGGTGCGTTGTGTCGTCACGGTTAATATCGATGAGCACAGGGAGCTTTGGTTTAAGCGTTTGAAGCTCTAAATGAATCTCAAGTGCGATCGAATCTTCTGCGTGTCGCCTCTTTGATCCTGAACCATTCTTTTGTGGGTTTTTCTTTTGAAGCTGGTGGAAAGGGCGGAGTTTGCGGAGCTGATCCGAGAGGACGCCGCGAGCGTGGCGGCGCGCCAGGAGACGGACTCCATCCCGCTGGTGGACGACATCCGCTACCACATCAGCAGCAACGTGCAGACGTACAGCGCCATCGAGGAGGCCAACCAGAAAGTGCACGCCCTCGAGCTCCTGCTCAGCTACATCGGCCTGGACTGCTGAACACACACACACACACGCTCGTAGGGACATAATTAATATAACACGACGTGACTGTAACGAGGTCTACGGCTTTATTTATGCTTTCTGTGCATCTGATTATAAGTAGCATTCAGTTTTAAGATTTACCATGAACTCTCTCTTCTGATATACAGCAACACCGAGTGATGTTTAGGGGAAAAAAAGCTTTAAGTATGTTTACTTATTGTTTTAACGTTAGATTCAATTCAGTTCCTATTAACCTGAAGACGAACTTTTTGTGTGTGTGTGTGTGTGTGTGTGTGTGTGTGTGTATTCGTTTAGCATGGTTACATATCAACAGAGTTACAGTGACATATAGGCTGCACAGTAATGCAGAAAATATTATTTCTTTACAATTATTTAGAAGAAGAAAAATAATAGTAATTGGTTTGCCACGTCGTTTTGAATAAACAGAAAACAATTTAATTATCTGCCACATTATACTTTATAAGCCTATGCAATTACAAGCGAATTAATCCTTTCTGAACGATGGTTCATCCTGATTTAAATGAAAAATGAGAGAAAGAGAATAAATAGGCCACAGGAATCCTGTGAACCCAAAAGTATACATAATACGAGCAGATTATCTTTAGCTAAGCTGACTAACGATGGAGTTAATTATGTTTAATTAATGAAGGAGTCTGAAAGCAGTAATGATATCCTGCGCGGCTATAACGTTTAATGCCGTTCATAATAACTGTAACAGCTTCCTTTTCCTTATCGAAGTCATCCTTTAAAAGTTTCCCTGCAGGCTTAGCAGTTTGCTCTTGGTTACAAATTACGATACAGGTTATGCAAAGAAAGAGGACAGTTTATGTTTATTAAAAAGACATTTCGGTGATGGTTTTAATCATAAAATGCGCCATGCATATGCGAGAGCTTGTTTTGTAATGCACCAGTCAATATTTGAGCTAAGTAGCAATTTTAGCTAAGCTCGTTAATAATAATCATAATAATAATAATGACAATATTAAGTTTTTAAGTTTGAACGCACTTATCTGTTCAGCCCTAACATAACTGCACTTCTTATGATAAAACTTAACAATTGCGCTTTCGTTCTCATGCGCTCTTTTAAATAAGACTTTATGTAGAGGATCAGATGCAGTTTAGGAAATACAGTGCAAAATATAAAATTCAGTTTGTTTGAGAGCTGTTTCAGCGAGATCTCGTATAATACAATATGTTTTCTTGGCTTATGCACTGAAGAGCTGAAATATTTTCAGAAAAAGAAAAAAAAATTCTAGTCGAATAGATGTTTTTTTATTATTTTTTTTTTTAGCCTCGTTGTCGCCGGTGTGTAGACTGAGTGCTGGGATTGTGTGTGTGTGTGATCAGAGCTGGTGGGTATTGATTACAATATGAGCGGCGTTCAAGTCAAACCGGGACATTTGCGCAGAATAACAGAACACAATTATAAAAGTAAAAACTCACTTTATTTCTCTGTATAATCTCCTGCTACACTAACGCACTTATCCCAGCATTTCACTAGTGCTTGGGTAACTTGATTGAAATGCTGCTTAATGGCCCTTTAATGTCAAACAAGTGGAAATGGCTTGGCGTGAGGTCAGGACGGTACGGGGGATGTGGCAGTAACGCCCAGCTGAGTTCATGTAATGTGCAAGTGGTGTTGGTGATTTTTATCATCACTGTACTGCGCTTGAAGTCTTGAGTAAATGTCAGTCGCTTTTATGCCTTAATATACCAGAAATCTCAGCGCAAATCCCGGTTTGACTTGAACACCCTGCTTGTATTCGTATCTTGGTGTAGATGTGCGAGTCTGAATGCAGTCCTCACTGACCTGGGTTCAGAGCGGGCCAGCGAAAGTTGTTTTAAATCAATCCTAAGATCTCTAGAAGGTTCTGACACAAAATGAATTATTAATTATTCGTTTAATGTATTCGTCACATGCCACTAAAAATCCGTGATTCCGAATCCTGATTGGTCAGCAGATCTGATGTTGGCACAAATCACAGGGTTGTGTTAATGTGTTCGTTATGATTTCTACAGCAAAATCACAAATAGACTCGATGTGTTGAAATGTTTTGTGAGGAAATTTCATTTCGCTTATTTCGGATTTATGGAAGGCGTCTCCAGTGTCAGAGTTTCCAGTCGTAGGCGATGGAGCATTTTTTTGGCTCTTTTCTTTAAAATATGAATTAACTGTCGTAATTGCTAATCGGTTTAACCAGGAATTAACCATCAAAACATGCTGTTATTGAAAAAATAACGAATAAATGAAAATGGTTCCGAGCTGTCAGAACCTTCTACTGTACTGTAAGTCCCTCGACTTATTGCTTAATAACTGCATTAGTTAGTTAACTTGAACTTTATTAATGTAAGATCTTGATTTGTCCAGCTGTGCAACGTTAAATAACAGCCTTACATTTGAGATGCGTATCTGGGTGTTGGTCTGGTGCTAAGCTTTTGTTTTACTTTAGTGGTTTTTATTATTTTTTTATAGAGAGCTTCAGTTTCACTCTGTGGTAGTCCCAAAGAAACAGTGTAGCATGAAAAAAAAAAAAGAAATTTATATCCTCAGACCAATGCAGTAGACCAGCTGAGACATGTTTTTGTTCTGGGCTGACGAGTTTAATGTTACGAAGAAACTGCATGAAACATCATACAGCTGCCTCAAAATGGATTCTTCGGCTCAGTACTAAAATAAAGCTTGTTCATGCACATTTTATAATAGCGTGAGGTGTCTCGGCTGATCGACTACATTGGGAAAACTAACCGTGTGTAGGAATCAAATTCCTTCCTAAACTTTTTGTTGAAAGTCCGGTCTGTAATGTTTCAATGGATCTGATTTTGTACATGTGTGTGAGAGAAAGAATGAGTGTTTGAGAGTGTAATAGTGTCTCTAAAGAAACGTTTGGTCCAGAGTTGATGCAGAATGTGCACTGATTTTTCGCAATTCAGCAGTTCTATTTTCACACTGGCATGAAATTAAATGTGTGTATAAAATTTATGCATAAAAGCAAATAAATAGACATTGTAAAAAAAAAGTAATAAATCAACAATGTTTAGGTTTGTTTTTTGTCATCTATTTCTACAATGTTAATGCTGAGATGCACTAGTATATTTTTTCTACAGGGGGCGCTATATGCCTGCACTGTACTTTCAGGCTATTTTAATGCAGCGGTGTGGGTTGACATTTTCATATCTGAGGCAAAGGTAAATCATTAATCTCAGATTTAGCTTGTGTGGGGAAAAACAGCTCTTTTTATTTAGCTATTTTAAAAAATGGCAATTATACAGAATGAAAAATGTATTTTGGCCAAAACGTGGTTTCGGAGCTAAAATGTGGATCACCTGGGTGACTTTTCGGATAGGATTATATAACACCATTTTTCATAACACTTAATGCTTCTTATCTCCTGATCCATGTTTCGTTGTTTGTAAATATGCAACACATTTATATTTTTATCACATAAAAAGAAACATATTTTCTAAATGCAATTTCATGCCCTTTCATATTCGTAGTGTCTGTAACTTTTTTAATTCAAAGCTTTCAAAAAACTTGGCCAAGTTAGATTTCACATGAAAGGACATAAACCTGAAAACGTATTATTCTAAAATGCTAAATTGTTGAGGTATTGCAACATGGATTTGAAATGGTTACAGACACTACAGATTTTTTTTTGGGGGGGGGGGGGGTGTTGAGGGGGGTGTTTCCATTTTGAGCCGAAAGTTTTAATTTAAGTAAAAAAATTTTACATGTCATATGCTTCTAGAAGTCTAAACCAATTTTAGTAACAATACGCATAAAGAAATATACAGTAAATAATTTGCATTTTTAATTATTATTGTTATTTTTTCAGTATAACACTGAAAATGGCCATTTTTTAGGTCACATATGAAAGCATCTCTCCAAAATGGCTGGTCACTTCCATGTTGCATAAACATCTTTGGCACACACATTTTCTGTAATATATATAAATATAACATGGAAAAATCTGTACCAATACTGTGTTTTGGCTGATATATATTGTTTTTTTTTTTCTTCTGTGTAGTAAGTAATACAGTAAGTACAATTGCAGTTTGGACATTTATATACTCAATGTGCACATATTTTAAAGTAAATCAGATTTCAGTCATTGCACGGACCGGAGAGGTTCATGAGGGTTATGGGATTTTTTTTTACAAACCCAGTGGAGGTCTTTGTTATGGTTGCAATAACATCCAGTTGCATGGACTGTATTTGCATCCTGGGACATGATTGGCTCGGTCATGTTGTGATGTAATAACACCTGAGGTTCACTTGTTTAATGGTACAAGCAAAATTATTTCGGTGGTTTTAACGCTCATACTGGGGAAAAATACTGTCCAAGTGAAATGCTTTTGACCTGTGGATTGTTATCAGGTTTATTTAGGGAAGTTCTTTTTTATGCTGGCGTAAAAAGCGTGACATGGCTCTGAGTGTGTGTGCACAAGTGCGAATGAGATTAAACTCACAGTGTCCATCCTTCATTGCCTGAGTGTCACACTAGTGCCGAAACCCAAGATTCTGAAAGAGACGCACCCCATGGAATCCTCACCCTGTTGCAGACATCATAACAACATTTGCTCGCATCCACATAAGCCGGCAGAAAGACTATGCAAAGAGCAGGTGCAACAGTACT